>PVIR01004113.1:9953-82391 GCA_004026965.1 Petromus typicus
AGGGCCCGGGTTCGATTCCCCGGTAACCACATAACAATACTGGGTGTGGAGACCCACACCCAGCAGCAACCAGTACCACATACCACAGTGCCGGGCGTGGTGGCTCACGCCTGTAATCCCAGCACTTGGGAGGCAGAGGCAGGAGGATTGCTGTGATGTGAGTTTGAGGCTGAGCTCAGGGCCAGCCTGAACCACAAAAAGCGAGACCCTGTCTCAAAAAACCTAAAAAAAAAAAAAAAAGAAAGAAAGAAATTTTGTTTAAAGCTGGGCCGTAGGTCAATGTGAAGGCCTTAGCTCAGCCCCCAGTTCTGCCAGGAAAAGGGTGTGGGCAAAGAGAGAGGGAAGAATACTTTGGTTTATATTCTGTTACTTGTTTATTTATTTAATATTACCTAAGTTACTGTTCCTTTTAAACTTTTGTCCTACACACCAGTGGGGTTCACGGTGGTGCTTCTGTACCCTACATGCTGTGCCCGTCTCTTTCCTCTTCCCCACACCCTCCCCAACCGCTGGCCGTCACTCCTCCCTTTCAGCAGGCTGCTCTCACTCCACACAGGACAGAGTGCATGGAGTGGGGCTGCTCTGTGTCTGGCTTGTGTCACTTACCACACCGGCATCAGTTATACCCACTGGCTGTGTCCCTGTCCACGCCGCAGTAACACCCTCTCGGTCTAGGCTGACACATTTGCTTCCCGCACTCAGCTGCCGTCGGCCCTTCCGGTGACTCTGCACCTTACTCTCCGTCACACTGCAGTAAATCCGCACTTTTCTGGGTATGCCATTTCCTTTAACTACATACTTAAAAGTGAGGTAGCTGGATTGTATGGTAGATTTATTTTTTGTGATTGGATAATATTTTTAATGTGAGTCTTTTGGCTTTCCATAAATTTGGATCTAGCAAATATATCTGCTTAGTCAATATACATTTCCCTTCCTGTTCTCAAAGCATCACGTTCAGCAGCATATAGAGCACATCTACCAACACAGGCGGTGTTCACCGTGCAGCTGGAAAGGCAGTAAAGGAAGAAGCGATGCTTCTAGCCTCTCAGCGTCTCCTGACACTTTTCTATTTATGGTTAGTATTTTGCTTCATCATCCACTCTCTTAACTCATTGACTTTCTCCATAGAATATAATACGCAGAACAGGAGAAGGAGTATTGTACAGTATTGGACTTCTTTTAAAGATGTGCCATTTTTCTCTATCAGCCATTACCTACAGAATCACAATGATTAATTTAACCTGATTGGATTTAGTTGCAGCAAGGGTGAAAGCTATAAGTCATGGTGGCGTAATCGGTATTATTCAAACAACTGCTCTTCCACAGCTATTAGGAGAGAATGTCTGGGCACAGTGGGGACTTACCATACAGTATCTCCCCTAATGCCTTTTCCACCTGAAGCTAAGTCTACTCAAGAGCCCTCATTATAAAGCAAAGGATTAAAAAACAGAGACTGAGTAAACTGTGCTTCAATTCACTTTGTTGTTCAAAGAGGATAAAAACCTCAGAGCTCTTCACGGAGTTTTTCCCAAGACTCTCACTTGTCACTCAACCCTAAACAGCCTACGCATAGTCAGTCCCCGTTTGCTGGGATCTGGGGACAGGTTTTTCTCAAATAGGAAAAGTACGCACAGCATAGAAAAAAAGTTAATGAAATCACCTTTTATTCTCAACATGAAGGAAAAGAAAAGCACGTTGCATGAACTCAAAAGAATTTTCATAAAGCCTCCAGAACGACTTCCAAAGAAACATGGTCTTTTCTCAAAGTTAGTTTGAAAACGAGACAAAAAGATTTCTCAAAAGGTGCAAATAGTCAAACCATTACCTGAAGGAGCTATTTTCCTGGAATAAAATTGTTAAGATCTCAGTCATTTTATGTGTGAAATCTCTGTCGACTTTTTTGGATTAGTTTTATAGCCCACAACAAAGCTTTTAGCAAGTACAATTTGAAAAAAGAGTAGAAATTTTAAAAAATGAAACTGCAGAAGTTCTTTATATTAAAACCGTGGGGAACAGGAAGGTTCAGAGGAAAGAATAAAAAGACACAATTGCTGAAAAATGTGAGTGGTAACAAATACATAGTTCTGGAGTATTCAAAATATAGATTTTTCTGTTTTGACACTGACACTAAATTACCAAACATTTTCTAGGCCTCAGGGAAACCACAGTACCACATTGTTCAAGGCGCCTTCAAGAATAACGGACAAAATGGGACGTGACTCTCTGTCGAAAAAGGAGATGTATGCATTTTGCTTCTCCTTCAGTGTTTTCTCCTGTCACTTGTCCAATTCAGTGCATTACAGTCCAGGCAGCGAGTTGGCTCTCAGTAAAGTTGTTCCTGTTTTTAGGATTTTCCGGGATGTGGCATGCCTTGGAGGAAAGCAACATACTTACCTTTTGAACATCTCAATTCACTGGTGAATGCCTACTTTGTTTCTCCTCTTGAATGTTTTCTTGGAAGTCACTCTAACTCTCCCAAATGTGAGTAAACTTAGGGCAGGACACTTTCCTGTATCCTCTTCCTTGGAGGCAACTCCAGTGCAGATAGTTTAGCCTGGGACTCAACCGGTGTTCTTACTGCTGAAAAACTAAGTGCCAAATATCTCAGAAACATCTAGGATTTCTATCTTAAGTGATCATTTCAAGGAAAAATGACCCAAAAGGAAATATCGTAAATGTACATTCAAAATAAGTGTTTCTGTTTTCATAACTTCAACCATAATCTTTCACTATGTAATTTAGATCTGAGAGTCTTCTAATCTGAAATGCAAATTAATACCAAGTCTTTAATTGAGCCCAAACCTGTGTGAGCCTTATTTTTTCAGCCTTGGTACCTCACCTCCAAATTACTAAGTGGATAAGCAAAATATCTTCACATCTGCTTTAATTATTAGCTCTCCCTAATTGCCCTGCAGATGAAGGCTTACCTAAAACTAGGCTTTTATCAGTGCCCTCCCTGGTTCCATTAAGCCAAAACGTGCTTCTGACTTATTTACCCCTTGGATGAGAATAGTAGAATGTTTTTCTGCTTTAAGCAACTCCTATGGCCACAAAAGGTAGCCTAGACTTGGGTAGCTTGTAATCTGGAAAGTTTTATTCTCTTGGCCACCTTCTAACCATTCACACCACCCTCATTTGGAGTTCATTGCCCATAGCCTCTGCTAATTACTTTGTACAAAATTGCTAAAGATAATAACTTAATGAACCCAGCCATTCTTAACCACTTAGCCCAGCATGGCCTTTACCTTTTTACAAATACCTAGACAAAATCATTCATGAGAATTTAAATCAAATTAGGAAGCATGTCATCTTGCCCAGTTTGTCAAGTTAAAATATCTACCTAGGGCATTTAGACAACATAAAACTGTTTTATCTTGTCATAAATTTTTTAGAGCATAGGAAATATGTAACAAGCTTGTTTAAATTGGCTGCTTGCAAGTCGGTCTTCTAAGGATCCTGTCCACTGTTCCTGCACATCAACACTTCTCTCTCAGGTGCAGCTCCTGTCTGACTACCACCTCTGAGGGTGGTAGACAGGGCACACCTGGGGACTATGCTCAGATAGCATCTAAATACTAGATGAATCCAGGACACTAATTTCCACCTGAGCGTTCCATTTCTTTCCAGGAAACTGCACAGTTTTCTGGAAGTTGTGTCTTCCAACAGGCTCCACGATTTCTGACCGATCTTTTCTGCTTCCCAGAGCAAACCAGGTCTCATCTGAGTAGTGGATCATGAGCAGGTATGCTGCAGGATATAACTTCCCCTGGACCAAACAGTAGCTCTTTCCTTCCAAAGAGAGCACCTGTCTTATACTCTCAGGGAAATACTCTTGCCTACAACACAGTGTCTCGGGTCTTAAAGGGAGGCATACTCTGCAATGTCCTTAAACACAGGTTTAATTCACTTTTATGTCCTCCATAATAACTAATATAAGTCATATGAGCAGACAATAAATATATACCCAACTAATAAAAGGGAGAATTGATATTTCAATAGAGGCAACCATAGTGACACTTTCCTCAGTTAAAAATCTTAATTTAAGAGAATGATAAAATAATGGGAGAGCAGCAGCATTCAGTAAATGAAAGGACTATTATTAACAAATGTGCATGTGAAATACTCTGTGAATGATGATTTTTTTATAAAGCCTGTTATTTTCAAAATGAGAACACGCCCATTGAAACCAACACCTTGCAGAGCAGGGTTTTCTGCCATCCTGCCGTGGACCTTTTATCCTGGATGTCTTTGAGAAATGCCCCTGGGTCTCAAACACAATTGAGAACCCAGAGACCACAAATACTGGAAAGGTCACCACTCGCTGAGATGCCCCAAGAATTCACAGCTTCTTTGCTGCCGATTATGAAGAAAAATAGCATGTTTAAAGTTTCCTAATAAAGTTACATTTATCATTCCCGGGCTCCTTTTGCTTTCTGCTCTCGGTACAGTCCTGTCCTCTTCAGAGTTGACATCAACGAACTTGAATTTTTCTCAAGTCAGACTCTCCACTAGGTGAGATGAATGGCATCAGTAGCGTCCCATTTCAGGTGAGATGAGTTGGCTCACACTGCGCCTTCCTCTCCCGCCTCCCTCTCCGTACTCCATTCCATCGGTGTGCTCCTGGCACCTAAATGAACTCATCTTAACATGAGGTTTTAAGCAATGGGTCTCTCTAAACGTAATGAAGTGTTTCTGCCTTTGTCTTTAAAGAGCTGCACCTAGAGGTACATGTTTTGTGCCTCATGAGGATTTATTTCTGTTATTTTCACAGAGTTCTTAGAATTCATCTGTGATCAGTCATGCCTTTGAGTTCATGAAATACCTGATCTCCAAACAGAAAAACCTAACTGCTGTTTAGTTCTGAGGGTTGACTCAGAAAAAAAACGCAAAACTTCCAGGGAGAGCAGTCTATCGTCATGGTTCTTCATCTGAACGTAAGTTGCGTCTTGCCATCATTTCTGAGGCTCCATCACTGAAGAGCTTGTTTTATAGCAGCCCTCGGGAAGTACTTAGAGATGGGCCTGTGGATTACAAAGTGCTGTTAAGTTTTAACTGTCACAATCCTGTAAATCATTATGATTAACCTATTCTACATCCCAATTTCAATAAAGCAGATATAAAAACATGGGAAATGGGGGAGGTTGGAAAAAAAATAAGAATCGAGACATATCGTGTATAGGTACAAATTCCCAATGATGAATGTGACTATAATGTATACCTAAAATGTACCAATAAACTCAATTTAAAAAATAAAAACATGGGAGAATGTAAGCAGGATATAAAAATAAGAATTCAAGAAGGAAGAGGTTATATGTACTGATTAAGAATGTAAAAAATTCCTTTGTTTTCAGAAATATTCATGTTGTTGACATGTTTGAGTACCAGTAATGTAATTCTGTATTATTCAGTATTTACCATAAGGAAGCCTCTAGGAATTATAAGATTAAAATTTGTTACAAAAAGGAATAGATGTATGTTCACTATCTGGAAATATTCAATATGTCAAGTTAGTAAAGTGGGGAGATGTTAAGAATGTCAAATTAAATCAGGAGACTGCGGAGTCTGTGCTGTGAAACTGTGGGAGAAGCCAAGACCCAGGAGAGAAGACCCTCAGTGGCACAGGTACTACTCTGTTGACACTTCACCTTCTTCCCAACTCAATGCTTACGGCTACCTCTAATAGTCACATTATTTATAAAAAGCAACAGTTAATGTAAAGGCACAGTAATTAACAAGTGGGTAGTGAAATCCATACCCTGGCATGAAGGAAGATTGAAGTGTTTGAGGGAAGATCATAGAGTGGACAAAAAATAATAAAAAATAAATATGGAGCAGACACAAAAGGATGTGGTCCAGCCTGATAGTCTAGAGAACACTTGAGTATCATGGATTTCTAGTACCTCTCACCGCGGCCAATGTATGTCTTTATTGCTCTCATCACTGACACAATAATACCCACGTCCACAACTGAAGAAAGAAGAAGCTTGTTCTGCCTCACGCTTTATGGAAGTTTTGGTCTGGGCTCCAAGGCAGGAGCATGGCAGACAAGGAGCCTCACCTGGAAGGGCCCAGGAGGCAGAGGGGAATCAAGGGAAGAGGAGGGCGCTAGATCCCTCCAAGCCACACTGCAGAAACCCACACTCCTCCCGACATCACATTTAGTTATAAACTAAGCCAGTTCATTGGTGGACGAACCCACACACTCATGACCCGGTAACCTCCCTAAGGATCCACCGATGAGCCCATGAGGCTTTGAGGGTATCTAGACATAAACTGCAGCTGTGTGGTTAGGTCCCCATGTGTCTGTGTTGCCCCAGCTGCTAACTGTTACTGGTTTGGGGTAAGAAGGGCTGTGAGATGGCAGGACTCATTCCCTGACTTGAGGCACCCAAGGGCTAAGGACTGGAATTATTTCCTTAGCACAACACCCACCCATGGAGGTTGAATGCACTCAGGGTACAGTGCCACATGGGAGGCAGACAGTGATCAGAACCAAGCTTTCCTCCCAAAGCCCTGTGAAAGGGCCAAAAAAAAAAATAATAATAATAATTAAATAAAGCAGTAAAGCCAAAAACCCATCAGTCCTCCTAGTAAGAAAAAAGCACAACTTTTTTACTGTAAATCTGGAAAACTGTAACTCAGAGGAAAGAAAAAATTCAAGGAATTAATGCTGTACAAATAAATTTTAAAACTTGGTATAAGTGTATTACTTTTGAAAGATACAAATATAAATGTGGGTGACCTTATAAATATTAATATTTCTGGACTGCTTGCTGGCTGCAGCAGCAGCAGGAAGTTGGTTTCTGCCTTCTGAATCTTTCACAGGTATATCAATTTTCTGGAAAATAATTGAAATTCAGAATGATGGCTACCAAGGAGTCTGGAAGATACAATTTGAGACTTTCTAATGTTGCACCTAGAAGACTCCTGGAAGCTAATTGGTGTGGCTGAGAAGCCAAGTCTGTTGCGCTTCTTGTTCTGATTTTCTAACATCTTTGAAAACAGATATTTTTATTTTTCATCTTCAATCATGTAAGTATAGTGTCAGTTACTGAAGCTGACAATATTTTATAAACTGTACTAATTTTCAAACATCTTAAAATTAGGCAGCAACACACATAATAGTGTAATAATACGTAATTGTTTTCTCTAATATACTAGTGACAAACAGACACATCATGAGTATTTTAGATAACAAAATCACGTTAAATCTACACAAGAAAACCATGAAATTGATATAAGTAAGAGATTAGGAAGTTTTTTCATAAGAAGGCTTGTACAAAGTTCCTCAAGTGAAGGAAGAAGGCAGCTGGCACTGCACAGAGCTGTCGTCCCCAGAGCTCCCCACGTTCTGTGGGACAGGGGCCTGGCGAGGCCGCACAGGGGCCTGCTGAGGGCAGCGCTCTGCCAGCCCACTTCCCCTCGCGCCCCGGGCTTCCGGAGCCGTCCAGTCTTTGCAATGCCGCCTGAGCCTCCTGACTGCGGTGCAGACCCGACTCTGTCTACTACCCTACCAGAGGCAAGAAATCATTAAGCAAGTTGTGATATCTACTCTCCTCAAGATGGAGTGAGGATAGAATCATTTTCCAGGCGCCTCCCTGGCGTTACACAGCTGCGTAAATTTCCTGACCTCTACTCTCATTCTAGGTGTCTTTTTATCATTCATTCCACGGGGGGAGTGATGCCACTTGAAACAAAGAAATGAGATTTCTTTATGAACTGAAAATCCTTATTTAAGACATGGAAAGCTGTTGGATCAGTCTTTTAACATAGTTTTCCAGAGAATTAAAAACAATATATATTCAAACTAATGATATTATTATAAAGAAAATCCTTACTTTTATTAAGGTAATAGAGACCGAGGTCAATGAATTAATTTCACAACCAACTTCTAGAAATCTAAAATATTTTACAAGGTTAATTTATTGCTCTTCTCAGCCTAACTTTACCTTTATTTTGGTGCTTCCTCACCCACAGCCCAACTTTCTAACAATTGTAACTTTATTCTGGTCTTGGTCTCTCTCTCTCTTTTAAATGATTTTATTGGTGAATTTTATACATATAACATGGTCACAATCAATATTGAGAATTTGCACCAGTACATGAAATGACTTAATTCTCATTTTTCCCATTACCCTGCCCACCCTACAATTCCTTGCTCCCTGCATACATAAGCTTTGTTTCCTTTTATTACCATCAAATGTTTTCTTTCCCTTCTTTACTTACCCTTACCTGCTTTTTCCCTTTGAATATTTTCTATCTAACAATATCTATCCTACGTTTTAGAACTCATTTATATCTTAACTTTCTCATATCAGAGAATAGATATGGTATTTACACATTTGTGACATATTTATCTAACTTATGAATGTATCCTCAAGGTACTTCCATTGGAATATAAATGACTCAAATTTATCATTCTTTATGGTCAAATAATATTCTTTTTTTGAGACAGGGTCTCACTTTTGTAGTTCAGGCTGGCCCGAGCTCAGCCTTGAACTCATAGCAATCCTCCTGCCTCTGCCTCCTAAGTGCTGGGATTATAGGCATAGCCACCATGGCTGGGACTGTGGTATGTAGTTCTGATTGCTGTTAGGTGTGAGTCTCCACACCCGGCATTGTTGTATGTGGTTACAGAGGATCAAACTTGGGATACTGCACTTACAAGGCAGGCACTGGAACCACTAAGCTAAGTCCCCAGCCCCAAAACACATCCTTTTTATCAAACCTCCAGTTGATGAGCATTTGGGTTGTTTCCAAGATTTAGCTATCACAAACTGAGCTGCTAAAACATGAGTGCACATATGTCTCTGTGTTATGAATCTTTTAATTCTTTCATGTATGTACCCAGCAGGGGAATATCAGTGTCCAATGGGACCTCTAATCCTAATTTTTTTAGGAATCTCCACACTGTTATCCACAGTGGTTGCACCAGTCTACATTACCACCAACAGTGGAGAAGTTTCCTTTCGCCCTACAGCCCCACCAGCATTGGTTGTTGGTTGGTTTCTTGGTAGCAGCCATTCTTTCTGGAGTGAGGCGAAATCTCAGTGCTGTTTTCATCTGCCTCTCTCAAATGATCATGATGTTTAAGCATTTCTTCATGTTTCTTGCTGTTTTTACTTCTTCCTCTTGGTCTCTCTCTTCTTCTTGTGAATCACAGGAATCACAAGGCCAGGTGATGCTGGGTTTCACTGTGTGTGCCACCACATCTGTTGCAAAATGATCAGCTCTTTTGAGGGGAGACTTGACCGTTCAATCCTTGTTTCTCCTGGTTACACTCTGAGGAGAGGCCAACAGATTAGGCGAGGGCTGGGTGGGAAGACAGGAATTCTCTGAAATAAATCCTCCAGCTTTCCTCAAGATCAAAAGGGAAAAAAGGAACCTGAACTTCTCCCACTAACAACTTTATGCCTTTACTTGTGAAGACATTAATGTCTCTGCTTGGCCAGCTGCCTGTTTATCTTCCAAAACTTTCCTGTGGCATTTGGACAATTTGCTCACTATTTCTGCTGCTATTGGCCAAATATAACTTCCCCCACCTGTAGTTAGTCAACTGAAGGTCCTCTCCACCTGAGTGGGAGGCTGGGCGCTACGCCTGAGCCATGAATAGCTCTTCCACAGGCAGCCTACACACATCTTGATTCCTTTCCCATCTGAGGAAGATCCATTTCCCTACTTCCTATTACCGATCTTTTAATTTGCTCTTTATTTATAACATGGGTTTCTCATAAAAAAGAAATCTTGGAATATTTAAGCTGGTGTGTCTGATTTACTTCATGTATAAATCCATCTTCCTACAAACGATTCAACTTATTCTTCCTTTCTAGCAGAGTAGAGGGTTTATTTGACAAATGTCAACCCTAATGTTCCAGACTTTATAATGATCTCAGAAATAGTGAGGCTTGGTATTACTAGGTAAGTCAAAGAACAAAACGAAAAATGAATACCAGTTCACTGAAGTTAGATACAGTGAATTGACCCAGAATGAGATGGACAAAGTGGTTATTATTCATCAGCTTTCTTGTTGCTCGATATGATACCTGACACCCACAATTTATAGAAAGAGAATGTTAATCTAGTTCACAGTTTTTGGGGGGCTCAGTTGATGGTCAGCTGCTCCAAGGCAGAAGCATCATGCATAAGGGTCGGCAGAGGAAAGCATCTCAGTTCACAGCAGCCAGGAAGCAGAGCAGGAAATCAGTGCCAGAGGGGAGGGTAGAGGCTCATATACAGTACCAGCACTGGCCCTCCACAACCCATCCTACAAACCAAAAGTGGGTCCCACTGTCCTCAGGCATATCCCAAAGCCATTCAGGTGGACAGGAGGCCCCACATGTCGAAGCACTCATGATTAGCAGCAAAACTAATATGTGAGTATCGCATGAAAATAACACCAGGGCAAGGCCAGGGATTTAGCTCAGTGGTTCTGGCGCCTGTCTTGCAAGCACAAGGACCCGGGTTCAATCCCCGGTAACTGCATAACAATACTGGGTGTGGAGACTCACCCCAGCAGCAACCAGTACCACACACCACAGTGCTGGGCGTGGTGGCTCACACCTGTAATCCCAGCACTCAGAAGGCAGAGGCAGGATTGCTGTGATGTGAATTTGAGGCTGAGCTCAGGGCCAGCCTGAACTACAAAGCAAAACCCTGTCTCAAAAAACCTAAAAAAAAAATAATAATAATAATAACACCAGGGCAAATAAAGGAGAGTTTCCCACCAATTCTACAAAGAGAAATTTAAATTAAGAAAATGATTGTTCCTCTTAATCCTGAGCACAGTGGAAAACATTTGTTCTTATTATATAATAACTATGTATGAAAGACAAAGCTAGGAAGTATAAACAAAATAAAGTAGCCACCCATAGAAAATGATATTATAGGTAGTATATTTTTCTTTGAATTTTCATTTATCTTAAAACAGTTCTTTTTTTTAATTGAATTCTTCATTGATACATTTTTATGCACATCACAATCACACTCAATATTGGGAATTTGTACCAGTATATAACATGAGTTAATTCTCATTTTACCCATTTCTCCACCCACCATACAACCCACCCATACCCACTACATACATTGCTTTCTTTCTTTAAGATCTTGTTTTTTCTTTCCCCTCATTACTTTCTCTTACCCTTTTCCCTTTAAAACAGTTATCTTTTTCAGGTGTACCCAATATGTTATTCAGTGCACAACATTTAAACAGCAGAATTATTAATTTTATTTTAAAGCTTAATGTAAAAATCAGTAGAAAATACTTGCATGGAAAACTAATTTTTTTCTTTTCCTGCCTTCCAAATTAATCTGAAAATAATAAGAGTTTCATAAATTATGCTAATGCGATAAGGTCTTATGTTAAAATCATCATGTGTTTTATCAGTCACATTCCATTTTAGTCTGCTCAGATGGAGCTGAACAGCACAGGCACTCCCTTCTGTAAATGCCACGGCTACACTATGACAGAGCCTGGGTAGCTTTCCTGAGTATATTCTTTAACTGGCAAGAGAAGCAGTACTGAAGGAGAATCACATCAGTGTGAGGACTGGCAACACATCTCCACAATGTGACTTTTTTTCTCTTCCGAAGAGAAGCCCTTTGCAAATCAGTGCCTGCTCTCACCTTTGTCTAGTGCGACATCACGGTTTCAGCTGAACTCACAGGAACACTCCTAATATACCCCAGACCCCACTCTGTACTCGCAGGGTCTGTGAGTGTGGGGCAGCGGGATGCGGGCCGCTCTAAATGTGAGAATATGATCGAAAAACACTTAAGAGGCGAGTGCAGTTCTATAAATTCCAAGTGTGCCTTACGAGCTATATTATAACTTCGTCACTCTTCCGCAGGTCTGTGAATCATTATTCACAAGCATTCACAGCGCATAAACCTCGGAGCACTGCAGTGAATGTGAACTGAAAAGTTCTGAAAATCTAAAGGAATGTGAAAGGCATTCATCTTCGAAGTATTTATTATAATAAACTATGAATCGGGATGATTTCCCTTCATTTTCCAACGAGATGACAACTCCAGATTTTCTGAGGCATGAGCATGCACTCATCTCCACAGGAGACGGCCTCCTGCAGAGCCTCAGCCCCTCAAGCCCCGACCTCTGGAGAGCCCGGATGTGCTCCTCAGAAGGCCAGGCCGTCACAGAGACTGCAGGAGAAAACCTGAGCGCAGGAGGTGGAGAGACAGGTGAGGGGCGGATCAGATATCCCCCATCCTCCGGCGGAGGACTGACAGCTGAGGTCCAAAGCAGAAATAGCAGAGGGGAAGTTTGCAGCGCTGCACATGACAGATGGCAGGAGCAGAAATTCCGAGGAGGAAAGAACAAGCTTTTAAAGATTTTGTGAGGAAAAAATTGTGACAGGATTTTAGAAGAGATGGGGCTGAGAAGAAAGCAACCTTCCCTTCTGAGTTGCCGAGGTAGTTGCGGTGCCTCAGGGGTCCAAAGGAGGAGGATGACAAGGAGCATGTTTCATGTTTTGTTTGACAGCAAAAGATGGCATGTGATAGTCACACTGGCCTCTAAGAATTCACCCAAGTTGCACTACCTATTAACACGGGGGTCAGGCAAAGTCATGGTATTAAGTGTCACAACCCACCCACATAAAGGACCAGACAATGCTTTTCATTTAGAAGGTCTGATGAAGGATCCCCATCAATCGAAGCTATATTTTGAAAGTGTCAGCATCCGATTGGGAAGGAAGGACGCAGTAAAGCTCAGATCATCCTCACACATTCAGAGGGGTGATGACAGCGGAGAAAGGATGCTCAGTCAGTCATGGGAGACTGAGCAGAGCATGCCGCCCGGGCCCCCGGGACACAGAGCAGGCCCCACAGAGAAGGGAGCTGTGGGGAAAGTCAGGTGCAGACCGGTGAGACACACACAGACAGAGAGGAAAGGGGAGGCGCCTCCCACAGGGAGTAAAGGGCACTCAGAGCACAAGGGCCAAGTGGAGGCATGGCTTGGATCTACAGCCTGCAGAGAGGAGCTGAGCACTCCGTGCAGATGAGGGCGCAACAGAATCAGATCCGGATCCTGAACGGCCTTGTTAACGCCACGCTGAGGAGTTTGAATTTTATTTTAGCCGCTGAAGGATATCAGAGAAGAGAATGACCCCATCATTTTATTTTCATTTTCGTTCATGAGTGTTGATGATTTCCCAGACAAAGAGGGAACTGCAGAAGAGAGTGACTATGTAGGAGATTCTGGACAGCAAGTGGTCATGTAACCTGAGGGAGGCAATTTTTCCAGAAAGAATGATAAGACCAGATGTGCTAATGACACACATACAGCTGTTTGTCAGATTCAGCAACACAAAGGTTGGTAAAAGCATATCCACTAAAAGAGAGGGCAGAAATGGGTTTTCCAAAGTGTGGGAATGAGCAGCTCTGAAATGAGTGCCCGAGAAGCCGGGAAGCATATCTGGGAATGTCTGGTGCAACAGGAAGAAGAGAAAGAGCCCACAGGTGCCATTGTGAGTAGAGAGGAGCTGGTGGACACAGCCTTGAGAATATTTAACATGAAACTGTTGGGATCAAGTCCCATCAAGTGACAGTCTCTCGGGACATGACATGATCTTAAAGTTCAACCAAGAGCTTCATTACCCAGCTGGAATACATTCCCCCAAGGGCAAACCAAGGAGGAAGGGCCTAGAGCTAATGAAGGTACAGTATTTATAGACAAAATCCACTACCTGCCCACCTGTTACCAGGAGGTTTCCATGCAGAAGCAAGTTACAAAAGCCAACATAGCAATGGTTAGCATTCTAAAAACACTCTGCTTCTAAGGTGTTGCTATGAAGTGAATACAATCTGCGGCTGCACACCATCGGTTGGGTAGAAAGTTCCTATGCAGACAAGTGCCAGGTTCACAGGGAGGTTACAGGACACGAAGTGGAGGTTTTTAGCAGAATGGCTATTTTTATGCTAAGATGGGTCTCAAAGAAACAACAAAAACTGAGAAGAGAAAAATCTGAAGACATTGGAGAGAAAAAATATCACAGACTAGTAGAGTTCACTTGGTGAATGGAATCCATGACACCTTAAATAGTGGAAAAGCTCTAATGGAGAAAGAATGTGAAGAAGACACTGGATCTAAACCTTCACATGTCCTCACAGAAGGAAGGTGGTAGGAACTCATGGCAGAGCTCTGCAATTGCCTGTTTTCAGGGCTAAGTCATGTTCCAAGGGGTCAGTGCAGGCAGCCATAACAATAATAATAATGTTTCAACATTGCAGAAAATAGACCAACAGAATGGCTCTAGGGAGAGAAATAATGCCTGATAACCTCAGTACCTCCTGAATACTGGAGGTTATGATGTAGCTGTGATGGAAATCTGCCTTATTTTGTCTCTGGGCCCCTACTGTTCATACACACACACACACACACACACACATGCAAGTGCGCACACACGTGCACACGCACACACACACACGTCACTAGGAAGCCAATGGTGGAACTAGAAAAGACAGACAAGTACTGGAAATAAAAGATGGATGGAAGGAAAGCACAAGAGAACAAGTGTCTTGGTGAGAGCAAGGCAGTAATTGAGGTCTATACTAAAGAAGGGAGGGAGCATGAACATTTTGGTAACCAGGGACAGGAGAGGACCCAGCACCTCAAAAAGTTAGTAATCCTGTAGGTGGGAATGGGTTGAAATACATTTTCTGAATAAGTATTATAGTTTAGAGGCTTGAACTTAACTATGTGTGGTTCTTACAGTAATTACCCTGCTGTTGGTTCTGTCCCAACCAAGAGGAAAAGGATCATCTTCACAGCTCAGGCTGTGAGGTGACTGAAAGAAGGCAGCACACAAATTCTTTCTGCACTCCAAACATTATACCCAGGCATCACTGCCAAACCCCCACTCCAGCTAAGGAACTTCTCTCGCATGGAAGATGGCAAACAAGACACAAGAGAGACTTCCATGTGTAATCTTTAAATAGTAGCTGTGTGTTCCTTTACATTGGAACCTTCCAAAGTTTAGACAACCTAGCCAGATGTGGTGGTTCCCTGTAGTTCCAATTTCTCAAAAGGCTGAGGCAAAAGGATTGCTTGAGCTTAGGAGATTGAGTCCCTCCAAACCAATACAGCAAGACTTTGTCCCCCAAAACTGAATAAATAAATAGAAGAAAGAGGTTACAGAGCCTGAGGCAAGTGGGTAACTGGGTATATAAACTGTGAATCTTAATTATTAGTAGTTGAAGGCCCAATTTGATCAAGTGAGACATCAAGATCACAATTTGAAAAGTGAAACATTGAAATCTTAACCTGAGTTGGCAGATTTAAAGTCAACCTCCTTCTTCCAGTGGGAGAGAAGTGTTATATAAACGGATGCCAGAGTCTTCAGTGAGCACGAGGATGGATCTGGACATGGGCAGAGCTCTCAGAAGGAAAGGACAGTGAGATACTGGGTACTTGGTCTCCAAAGCAATGTTACTGCTATCCATTCACATGAGAGTTTTGGGACTGAGCAAACCAGAGACGCTGGATTTGAGAACTGGAGATGCCAGCCCTGGGTCCGGACTGAGTTCCCTGGCTTGGGAGACAATGGTTGACACCATGTAAAAAGTCTACGAGACACTCTATTCCAAACTAAAACTCCAGTGAAGTAGTGAAATTTGGAGATGAACTGAGAAAACTTAAACCATAGAATCAGGACTATGAAGGGTGAAACAGGAGAATTTCAAAGAAGAAAAAATTGCTAGAAATTGGGTGCAAAAGAACATGATTTCCAGTGTGGAACTCTGATTCCTGAAAAAAATAAAATCCAGAAGCTAATCTGTGGAGAACTAGAGAAAACAAATACATGGATTAACAAGGTTGACCCTAGTGAATTTTCCAAAACAAAGAAATCCCAGCTATCCTGGGTTGAGAAGCTGTGGCCAACACGCAGGGTCAGGATGCATGGCAGGGGGTCTCCACACTCCAGAGAGCACAGCAATTCTGCAGCTTTGGAGTCAACTCCAAGAAAACCCACCTTCCAGACATTCTAAACATTGTCAAGAACCTGAAAAGCAGCTTCTTCCAAATCTCTGAAATTCTGACAAGGGAAGTCTGTGTCTTTTAGAATTATAATTTATGCATGTAATTGTTATCCTTAAGGAAAGAAGAAATTATACTTGAATTTTAGAGGTCCATTAGGCTACACCAACAAGCTGCCTGTTTATGAGCTTAAACTATTTACTTTGAACCCAATTTGGGTTTTTTGCTTTGCTTTGTTTTTTTGGTTTTGATTTTTTGTTTGTTTGTTTTCAGTACCAGGGATGAACGCAAACACTTGTGCTTCCTAGATAGGCGTGGTACCATTTGAGCTAAATCCTCAGCTTTGAATCCAATTTGAATGAGGCCAAGGTTAGTAAAATGTATTAATCCATAATGAAGGATTCAAAATGCTCTTAATAGTACATTAAATGATATAGCCTTAAACAAAGATCATCATTTTTGAAACAACAAAGGAAATGCATGTGATACACATAGATGTTTTTAGAGTAAGTGTTTAATTCATAAATACCAGCTCACATCACTGAGCATCATTATAAGTGTTTTTACTGGCTTTCTAGCTCCCTGGAGAGAAGAAGCATCATTACCATTCTGCAGACAGCTAAGTTAGCCCTGGAGAGAGTCAGGACAAGGTGAATCTCACCACATCTGTGGCCAGAGACACCTGTGCAGTAGATCAGGCCTCGAGATGCACACAGAATGACCAGGGCTGCGAACCTCTGTGAAGGGCAAACCCTGGGCCTACTGAGCCTAGAATGGTGTCAGCCACTCAGGAGACAACCAGCACCCCAGCTGTGGACTAGGCACCCAGGGGTGAACCAGGCACTGAGGACCCATCACTTCCTAAAGAAAGTCTTTATTCTTTCCATGCACACATGTCACCACTGGTTATGTCACTTGTCTTCCCATTGGACTACTATTGCCTAGGCAACTATCCTTGTAAACTTATTGATTGATCATAGCTTTAAACTCACATTGTACCCATGTACATTTTGCTCTATAAAAGTTCCCTGTAAAGTAGGGTCCCCAGCCACCCACTGGGGTTCCCTCCTATTTTTCTCTCAATGGATATTTGAAATAATTTTTTAACTACTCTTAACTAATTTTTCATTTTTAACTACTCTTAACCTCTGTTGTTTTTTTTTTTCAGTTTTAGAGAACAAACACAACATAGCAGGCATGTAATGGGGTGGAGATGCGATCTTGTCATAGTTCATCTCCTGTATTGCTATCCTAAAGAAAGAAGCTGTTGGGCTATCATTCTATGAGGGAAGGTAACAGAAAGCCTGACCATAGGCAAGTTTCTGACCTGGTGATAACAAATCTGTGCCAAGCCACCATGCTGAGAAAATATCTATCCCACACTATCATTTGCCTCTTCTTGCCTACATAACCAATTCAGATAAAGATAAAATTTCTAGAGTCAGCCAGGTATGGCTCTGGGATGAGGGTTTGTCTAATGGGATACGAAAGGACGTGACACAAGCAACTTCCTTATATGTTCTGAAAAGAGAGAGGAGAAAGAACAAAAGGAAGGAAGGAAGAAAGACAGAGAGAAAGGAAGGAAGGAAAGAAAGAAGGAAAATTTCTTCTTCCTTCTGACTTGCTACTTGAAACTTGCACTTGGTAGGGAGTCTCCCTGGAAGACTTGTGAATTAACTTGTGAATTAAAGTAACCTGTGAATTCTGAGCAGTGACAACGGAGACTGAGCCCTGGGTGCTGTGGGTTGAATTGCTCTACCTATGGCTTCTACATATGGACTCATGTCAGAGGGCAACAGACTTCCACACTGCGGAGAAAACTACGTCCTACCAAATTTGCTCACATATTTCCTACATTTGCTGTTTATGGTAGTAGTGACTTAGGTTCTTGGCATGAGCAGTAATTTCAGAATTGTTTCTTTTTTCTTCAGTTCCAGATGGTAGAAATCATTCCTCTAGATCAGTAAGAGAAAAGAAATGTGTAAAACACCCATTTCCTCTGTACATAACAAAGTTAGGATAAATGACATACAAATCAATGCACCAAGTCCTAGAACAAGAAAAACTTTCCATATTATGGTAAATTCATACTTTGGTCAAAACCAGCTCTTCATGGAAGAAATGATCATGTACTGAATCGAGCACTAGATCAGAGCATGTTAATGTTCAATACATGGATGTAGGCTTCTTTGTCCCAACCACCCTTGCAGTCAGGTTAGGGTCATGGGACAGCCCCCTTCCCTGCATCCTTGCAGGTGCAGAGGATGCAGGCTCTCGGTAATCCATCTGTAAATCGGACGGTCGATCACCACAGCTACCAAGAGCTCAGCTGCTGTCTAAGAATTGTGCTGGGCAAAGGAGAGGTGCTTCTTCAGGTTCTTCCTTCTTCTCCAGCTGGTGCACACATCCAACACTTGAGTGGTGTAAAGGTACACAAGCTTGACCCCTCCTTCCTAGATAGGACAATCCTCCTCAGAAGGAGGCAGGGACTTAACCTTCACCTGTGTACAGCAAAGATGCCAACAATGTCAAGTGCCCTCACACGGCACAACAGCACAGCAGACTGAGATGCACTAAGACGCTGTGTGTTCAGAACTCTAAACCCCCTTCCTGGAGAAGTTCTTCAACACTGTCTCACAGTCACGAGGCTTTCAGGGATATTTGTATCAAACTCATATGCATGATGGGATATAGTGTTAAACACACTGGGAATTACCAAAGACAGCCCCCCTAGCTGTGCTTCTGGGACAATAAACTTATTTTAGTCATAATTGTTGAGTATTCAGGTAGAAAATATTAACAATGTCTCAACAAATAAAAAAGAAAAAGAAAAAAATTGGTTCCTTTTCTTATTTCCTTCCAGTCACTCTTTCTCTGAAGAAATTGGAGTAGGGGCAGGAATAAGGAAAAAAGAGAAGAGAGACAGCAGGGTCATGTTTCACATACAGCCGGCACTAAAAGATACAGGGGCATGTCCAAAGCAGGTTCTCAACTAGGAAAAACACAGAAGGGCTCGTCAGCCAGTAAATACATCTCCATAAGAACTTCTCCTCTGTCAGACCAAAATAAATTGGAAATGATTGGCAGTAAACATCAGTCAGAATTATATTGGACATCAGTTATAATTGAAAGCTGCCAGGAGTCAGGAGAACTACAGGGCTGCACAAAGTTCTTTTTGTTATATGCTTTTAGAATATATCACAAGTCTTTTCTTAGTTGAAATTTATGCACCGCTACAAAAATAGTAAAGGTGATTTTAAGTTATTTTTATAATGTTTTACACTTATTTTATGATTCTTGATCAAAATTTTTATTTTATATTTCCTCAAAGATGGAAAAAAAAGATTATGAAATGTGACTGGTAGAGCTTTAAGATAATCTATGTTCCTACCATCTATGACCCAGTCGTTTTTCACTCTTTGAAATAATGTGTGAATTCTGAGTCTTTCCTCTTTTCGCACAAGTTTGTAATTGTTTTTTCAAAAAAATAACAGCATAACTCAAATTTCAGTGCTATTGCAGTGAGTATCAGGAATCTCTGGAACAAATATTTCAGTAAAAAATCCGTTTGGCCACTCATTTAATCAATCAGCTTAGTATGGGTTAGAGGGATAAGTAAAGGATTAGGGCACAGACACTTTTATGTGCCTGACACGTCTGAATCAATGACTCTGACACGCCGGGCTCTGAGTGAGTTGTGAGTCCCAGAGGAGCAGCAGGAGCTGCCTAAACTGGGTGCTTAAGCATAAGTGATGTATTTATCACCATGTAAATTCCTTCCGGAAGGAGCCGCTCCAGTGCGCTTTGCTCAAAATGATCATTTTTCACATAAGACAACACAGAGGGCTGGCCAGGGGCCCAGAACAAAAGTGGGGCTGGTGGAAAGCTCTGAACCACCAGTTAGGAAAGCAAAATCTGGGGTGAACTAACATGTCAAACCAGGGGGAGGCAAACAAGAAAGAGATCTCCCTAATTTAGGTGGAGTCTGAAGTCCAAAAAACCTTTGGCTCCTAGGACTCCTCCTTCAACTCTGTGCATGAATTCTTAGTTGTAATTGGAGCAACTTCCCAAATATGTACCATTTCTAGATCTCCCAGTCTCAGCCTCCGTCTGATGCAGGAACAGCACAGAGACCCAAATAGGAAGCATCCATATCACCACTCGGCCTGTGAAGAGCTCACACAGTAAGGACTGGGTTGTATCCCTGGATCTTCTCTCAACAGGATGCTTTGGGCTCCTTTCACATCCCAGCCCTGCAGATGCTCCGACTCCTAGCAGCTAACCATGTCCCTGACGAGCCATGGATTCCGTGGACTGCTGTCTCCTCTGGGAGGCCATCCTCGCCTGTGCCCTTCACACTCAGGGAGCCTGGAGTTTGGGCTGACACACAATACAAAGGGCCAGATTCTGCTCCATGAGGGGATGACTCTGCACAGCAGTCCTGCCATGAGATGAGCCAAGACCAGACTTTATTCTTTCTCATGTTCTCCCATTTGCCATTTGGTGACACTTATTCTTTACTGTTTTCTTGGAAAAAAAAGCATTTTCCTTGAAAATCATTTACAACTGATTCCTTTTCTCAGGTTCTTCTTCATGGGTTAAGCCTTCGTGGGTTAACAAAGTTTTTCCTGAGAGGCTGACCACAGAGGATTCCAAGTTGCACCTTCCACACATCGCCAGTGAGGAAAGTGAGGCTGTTAGTCCCTGACGTGCCATTGGAGCTAATTCTCCATATTTATTCACAGGGTCAGTTGAACAGCCCCTGCACTGAAGGAGAAGCCTGGGTGTTTGTAAGATCCGGCCTTTGAGGTGTATGCAGAGATTAGACTCTAAAGAAGGTGGAGTGAAATGTCTACCACTGAGTATCAAGATTACAAACTCACAGCACTCAGTCACCAATTTAAAGCATGAAAGCCAGAGAACTTGTTTGCCAAGTTGTAAAGAAGCCCTCACTCCGTATAGCTGGAGAGCTGAGTACAATGAGGGAAAAAAAAAAGATGAGGCAATCTAAGAAAGGCAGCAGAATTCCACTAAAGATGGAAGGCTCAGGTTCTGGCAAGCATGAAGTGGTCCCAAGCCCTGGGATCAGGATATCTGCACAGATGCCTCTGAGGACTGGACTTGCTGGAAGCCCAGGCTCCCCGTCCTCTGTTACGGCACAGCTGTCTACGCTTTAATGAGAAGGATCCTGAAGGTGGAGAGAGGTTGAAGCTACAGAAGAGAAACCTGATCAATAGATGTGTCTGTAGTAAGGAATGCTGCTGACTCAGCTTTCCTAGCATCAAAGAGAGTCAAGGTGAAGATGAAGATCAAGAATTTACAGCAATACTCTTAACACCCATGCCCAGAATGCATAATTAAGGAAAAGGAAAATGGATCATTGGAGTGTGCGTTTTTGGAAATTTTTCCAGGGTGATGAAATGAAAAGACAATAGAGAAAAATTGTGAAGACAGCTATTGGGAGTGACCACACAAAAGGCTAAAGACAATAAGACTGGAGAAAGATGGAAGGAAATGGTTGGGGATGAAAACCTGTGCTGAGATCAGAAGGCACTCTCTGCCATTATCAGTTCAATAATAAGCAGGTCTTCCAAGAGGAAGAGGTAGGAAGTAGCTGGTGGGAAGGAGGAACTCAGAAGACTGGGCCTGTCCAATGACGCAGAGCCTGTGCTTCCAGAGAAAGAGCTGCCCCTGAGGAGTCGCCATCCTCTGCCTGGACACTGAAGAATCTTTAACACCTGACTCTTGTTTAACCCAAGTCTTCCTGTCAATGTCCTAAGGTTTTCGGGGGTGAAGAACAAATTTTCTAAGCAATCATTATCAAACTATAGATTTAAAATCAAAAATAGTTGTAAGAATTGGCAAATAGTACTAAATGCTAAGTGTGTTTTATACTATTGTTGAATATTTTCTCAAAGTTTGAAATTATATCTAAATAATTATTCTACCATTGAATTTGTTATGCATTTTAAACAGCATTTCAGATACTTATACTACATGAAATTTCTCTTTAAAATGAGTCTGTTATAAATTAAAATAGAGCTTACTGATGACTCTGTGATACCTGGCAAAATGTAAAAACTGTTATTCTAATATACCAATTAATTCTAATATACCAAACAGTAACATTCCAACTCCTACTCAAGTGGCACCTGGGCACAGAACGTGCCTCACACTGCAAGTAAATAATGTCTGCAAATGTTTAATTAAAATAAAACACTGTATTTCACCTGACACTGCCATAGGTTCATACAATACATCCGTCTGTACAATGTAATATGCTCAGGAATGTACTTTAATGTCATGTACTCAGGCAATTTGTCAAACTCTGCCTTAGACCTTATTTTAAAAGCTATCTCCAAATGTACCTTCCAATGTTTCAGATGTAGTGAAATAATAAACTGAATTTGATCCATACAGACAGGGATGGAACGTCAGAGCTGCAACAGACAAGTTATATCACCTCAAACAAGTTAGAGGAAGCCAAGCCTCACATTCTCACAGTGTGGGCAGCAACTGGCTTGGAGATTACAGCTTGGTAAACAATGCCCCCCACACTGCAACTCTCCCATAAATGCTAACAACACACTTGAAAGATAGTCTTCTGTAATTTGAAACAGATATCTAAGTTAACCATGTATTTTTGACTTATAAAGCTTTTTGACACATACAGGACATACCAGTTTTCAAAGAATAATAACGATGCGAGTCTAATACTCAAGTCCACTCCTTAAGTAATAAAGCATCATATGAGTTTCTGTATACAGAGCACACTGATTTATGAGATTTTCAGCCCATGAATAAAGTGGTCATGTGTCATTTATATCGATTAGCAGTTGATAAAATGGAAATACATCAGTTTTATTGTCACTAATAAAAACTGGAGACTTGAATTTTTTAAATAAACTGTGCTTCAGTGAATAAATAACCAAGGAAAGAAAATAAACATAGAGGGGGAAATCTTGTAGACATTCAGCGAATACTAAAGCATAAGTGATGGAGAGTTAAGCTCCTCCAGGACAGTGGTTCATTTCTGTAGCTCACTGCCTAGCACAGTACCTGATGCACTGCAGACGCTGATGGAACCAGCAGCCGAGGTCATGGGTGTGCTAACACACACTCAGCAGATGTGCAGGCTTCACACACCTTATGCAAGAGTAGCTCAGCTAAATGTATCTCGCCTAAACTTTAATGTACTTGCCAGTGAATTAAAAGCACTGTTCCTTTTCCGGCGTGCCTTGTATTTATGTGTATTTACATGAGCTACAGCTCCTATTATCTCAAATTAGTTATTGTTTCCCCGTCTGCAACAGGATGAAATGAAGATGATCTCTTTCATAAATTTCTGGATGCATTCCAAGAAAATGCTTAGAAAATTGTGGCAGAAAAATGAACAAGCTCATAACGGGAGGTGCTGATCCCCTCTATCAGATCACAGCACAATGAGACTCGCAGCACAGTGAAAAGGAAATACCTACTGTCTTGAAAACAGACAGCTCTGGGAGATTGCCATCCTGAGCTAATTAGAAGAACCCACTTCTTCAGCACACCACTGTGGCAGGAAGCAGCCCGGTCTTGCCTCGTAATCCTAGGCCTCCGGAGAGGCGTTGTTCAGGAGAAATCTGCAGCCCAATTAGAAAACCACTTGACAGAGCCTTCACCTGGAAGGCTTAAGTCTGGATCAGTGCATTATAAGGTGCATATTTGTGTATAAACTTCCCGACTGTGTAAGTATTCTTGTATCTGACTTCTACAATGAAGTAACTCAGTTTCAGAGGTAACTAGTGGTCGATTTAGAATTAAAATGGGTCGGCAGTCTCTGGAACTCAGGTGCCAAACGAGCTAGGCTTGCAGCTCTTCATGAGTTTTCATCGTGACTCTAGAATCGCGCAGCAGTCTGGATGGAAAGGGGCACAAAATATTCCACCCACCCTAACATGTACAGATTATATTTGCAGTTGGAGAAGAGAAAGAAAATCTTAAAAACCACATGACTGGCTGCACCGGCATGTGGTCAGTTATTGTCAACTTCCAGCCAGTGCTTAGCCAGAATTTCAGCCACACTGGCTGCACCTTGGTTGGTCAGTTAGGAGACACACTACTGGATTTGGTAACAGGGTATTCACACAGCAGGTTGGTTTACACTTCACTTTGTCCAGAGACTGCTTAGAGACAACTCTATCACTAAGTATGGAAACAAGTTTAGGCCAAACTTAGTCATCTCACCAAACTCTGTTCTATAGCTCTTTCTGTCTCAGAATTAAAATATAATTTTGACCTTTCATACTCTGTGCATTCCAACCCAGCTTATCTAAGGGCGAGCTTTTCTAAAAAAAACACTTCTTAGAAGCAATGAGAGTTCCTGGAAAGCACAGCCTACAACACATCATGCTTCTCAAGGGAACACTCACGTATCTCTCAGTGACTATCAGTCAGGGTTTTTCAATTTGACTGAATTCAAGGACTCTTCATAGATTGGTGAAGCACACACACACTTCTGGTGTGTCTGGGGGTGTTTCCAGAGATGACTGGCATGCAGACCAGCGAATAGGGGGAAACATGTATCTTGCTTTGAGGGATAGCACCAACCAATAGGCTCAGAGCCTGGATGGAATAAAAGCGGACACAGGGGAGTTTCGCTCTGCTTGAGCCTTTTTACGTTTGTCCATAGATACATTATATTCCTTTTGATAACCCTAAAGGGTGCTGATAAATAAACTAATAAATCTAAAACTCTCCAGCACTCAGAAATGTAGTTAGTGCCAAGTACAGTGAAGATGCAAAGGACAGATTCATTATTTTTCCTTGGAGAGTCAGGACAGAAAAGGGCATTATTTGATTTGGGCTGAGCTTTGAAGGCTACACAAGAGTTTGGCAGATACACAGAAGACAAAGGCATTTCAGGTAGGAAGTTGACAAGAAGCTGCCCTCCTTCCCTCCTTCTCATCCCATCTCTATCCCCCAGACATCTGGACATATTTTTTTGTCTATCTCAACTAATTTCCATCTGTCTATCACTTGGGACTAAGTTCAAACTGTCTGTCCGGTAGTTGCTACCTCAGGTTAAAACTTAAACAGATGGACCGGGGATTTAGCTCAGTGGTTCCGGCACCTGCCTTGCAAGTACAAGGGCCCAGGTTCCATCCCTGGTAACCACATACAACAGTGTTAGGGATGGAGACTCAGGCCCAGCAGTAATCAGTACAACATACCACAGTGCCGGGCATGGTGGCTTTTTGCAGAGGCAGGAGGATTGCTGTGAGTTCAAGGCTGAGCTCAGGGCCAGTCCAAACTACAAAGTGAGACCCTGCCTCAAAAAAGACTTAAACAGTTGTTTTTAAATAAAAATAATCTGTCACAGCTTATTTTCATAGATGGCTTCCTAAACACTATTCTTCCTAAAAACGCTTACTTAGGCTAAAGTACTATTCACTTCATCACTCTCAGACACACCAAAGAAACACCAAACCTTATGCTTCACTGTATTATTTTCTTTAACTTCTTCATAATCCTTGTTGATATCATAAAGTGGAATGGAGAAGAGCGTATTTTGACCAAAAATGAGTGTTAACTTTAAAGTGTCATAGTTTTACTAACACAAAAAAGTCAGAAAATGA
This sequence comes from Petromus typicus, assembly GCA_004026965.1. Classification (NCBI taxonomy): domain Eukaryota; kingdom Metazoa; phylum Chordata; class Mammalia; order Rodentia; family Petromuridae; genus Petromus; species Petromus typicus. The sequence goes on from PVIR01004113.1 coordinate 35,562, forward strand.
GAGTACCCATCATAAAGAGACAGATTGTGCAGGCCTACTATTAATGGAGCTATAACAGGCTAACGCAGTAGCGATTTGTCTGCCAGGAGTAATAAAATGTACAGAATAATTAGCTGGAACCTCTAATTAATCTATGGATGATTTTTGGTTTCTAAATTATAAAACATTAATTTTGTATTAGATTTCAGGACTGAGAGCCCCAGGCATACATGTGTCGTGTTTGAAGTATCATTTGTCTCAAGTTTGAAGAAGGTCTTAATACTAAATAAATTAAATGGTAATATTTCCAGCAATATTTTTAAAAAGTTATTGTATCTAAATTTAGAAAGTACCTTAGAACTCAAAAAGACATCTCTCTCAATGTTCTGTCACCATTTGAAATCTGACCGTTCAATCTGAGAGATGAAGATTTAATTAAACAATACCCTAAATCATTGATAACAAGTCTGTTGTTTCTTATACAGTATTTCCTTCATGTAAAATTAGAATATGGTGTTTTACTTCATCTTTGTTTTCTTGTGAGATCCAGGTATTATCAATAGCTATCACATAGTTGGTTTAAATAATACACATTATTAAATAAAATCACTTATGTATGATTATCTTATATTCTGAAGTTGCTACTTTTTCTAATATTCTAATAGGTAGATCAGCAAAAATAAGTTACCCTAAAGTGGAAAAGCACTACACTTTTAAAGTTACATAGAAAATGTATTAATATAGACACACGACTTGGTGTTTCATCGGTAACCATTAGAAGTGCAAATTAAAAGGAAGTTTGAATTTCTGGATTAAAATGCATGTTCTAGCACCAGATAATTCCTAGTGAAGAAATTTCCTCAGAAATGGAACTAAAGTATGATTGACTTTATGACACTCACAAAAGCCTTCTTGTTATCTGTGATGAACTTGACCATTTAAAATACTTCCTCATCTTAACAGTGGTCAGAGTTCAGTATTGTGTCAGGAAATTAATATTCTATAAAACGCTGGACCGATTAAAGGTGTTTTTCTTGTGCTCCTGCCATCAATCACGTGTGTCAAGCTAAACACCACATGGACATATCGGTAAACAGGCAGACAAGAGAGAGAGAGTCAGGCAGACAGACCCAAGCAGCCTTAATAACAATGAGACAAAAACCCAACACAATGAGATTATAACTGAATTATATTGAACATGGGGAGGAGAGATAATTAAGATTCTATCTTTATTGTCAAAAGTTTTGAACTTCTCATTTATCAGTGAAAAATACATATTCACTCATCCAGAAGACCCCTTTGTAGATTATTTCATCAGATCCAAAAAAATATAGATACCATTTACTATGTTTGTCCAGAGTCACCAAAAATGCTGTTCCCATTTTAGATTTTGCATTTCCTGTTAGAAGAAACTTAGTTCTAAGAAACTATCCATGAAAAGGGAGAACATCCGCCGATGATGTCTGTAAATGCATATACAACTCCTACAGTGGACTCTGACGTGATTCAGGCTGGGCTGGTGGTGACGACACTTCCACCTCTGAAAAGTTCACAGGTCAAAACTCTCCCCAGTGTGACTGCGTCAGTGTTGGAGGCCGTGGAGCGGGTGAGCCTGCTGCACAGGCCTCCGACATGGTTCCTGCTGGGGCCAAAAGAGATTCAGAGTCCCTCGCAGAAACCTTCCGCCCCAAAGGGACAAGTGAGAGGGTAGCTGCAAATGACTCCACGGCCTCCAGAACTGTGGAAACAAATGTTAACTGTTTATAACCTATTCAGTCTGTGGTATTATTTTAATAGCAGCACAAAAGGATAAAACTGATATAATGATGTAATAATTAAGATAGGGTGAGACATGAGAGAAACTAACAAGGCTAAAATACGCTGGTATTCAAATGAGATGATTTGAATTCTTCCGCAATTCTTTTTGAGACCAATCCTAGCAAGAGGACTGTACAAATCTGGGCCTGTCCCTTCTACCTTGTCTGGAGTCTATCTATAAAACAAATCTCATTTGAAACCCTTTCAAATATATGAGACTTTAAGATCAATAAGCATTCCTTTATTTTAAAAATAATGTCTGATTGGGCTGGGGATATAGCTCAGTGGGCAAAGGCCCGGTTCGATTCCCGGGTAACCACATAACAATACTGGGCGTGGAGACTCACCCCAGCAGCAATCAGCACCACATACCACAGTGCCGGTTGTGGTGGCTCACACCTGTAATCCCAGCACTGGGGGGTGGGGGGGGTGGTGAGGCAGAGGCAGGAGGATTGCTGTGATGTGAGCTTGAGACTGAGCTCAGGGCCAGCCTGAACTACAAAGCAAGACCCTGTCTCAAAAAATCTAAAAAAAAAAAAAAAATAATAATAATAATAATAATAATGTCTGATTTAACAAACTTAAAATTCTAGAAATTGTTTACAGCTTGTTTTGCATGAGAAAAGTAACAGGGTCCAGTTTGCCAGAGATTCCAGTACCCACAGCAATCACAAAACAGAGAGAGCTTGGGTTCCAGAGTGGTCTGGCTTAAAATTAGGGATGCAGAGCTTACCTCAGAGGACAGGCTTTGGGCTAGGTCCCAGCACTGCAAAAAATAAAAGGAAAGAAGAAAATGGACAGGACAGATAAAAAAATAAAAAAAGATGTCAAACTAAGGAGAGTGGTAGAAGTCCTGCAGGGACACTCCACTCATTGGCCCAGACTAGTGCTCGTCCTGGCCCACACCACACCGTCCCCACCCCCAGAGCTCTCTGGGTGGAAGGAGCACTCTCTCCACACAAAATGGGCACCAAATTGGAGAGTTAGAAATGAAGCCAGCAGCTCAAGAACCACGCCAGATAGAAGCCAAAACTGGCAGTAGATTTATGATCACGCTAGAAAAAATGGGTAATTTTATAGATATGAACCCAGAGAATGCATATTAAAGATGAATTATTTGAAGTCATTAGACATGACTGATGTATTAGGTAGATTACAGACTTTTACTGGATAAGTTGACCAGCAAAGGGAAAATAATTCCATCAGATACCCAACACTGTATGACGTAGAATGCGTCAAAACTATCATCTACTATCATCTTTTTCTCCCAAACAGGAATGCTTGTCCAGTTCGCATGTGATTGCTCAGTCCAGCAGCCACCTCAAGTCCAAAACGTTTACTAGCTGGAAGTTACTTCAGCCCCGCAGTGGTTTAAGGACATGGAGCCTCTCGGGGAGCTTTCTTCTGCACCTCCTCTTCCCCCCAGCAGCGTACGGTTTTGACTTCATAAGCACTTTTGTAACTGCCACCAATTACCTCCTCTACTGGGGCCTGAACAAAACCTCAGATTAAGAGCATCTTTCAGAATGAGGAGACGATTTTTTGAAAATCAAACAATAACAAGGGTTATCCATAACATCAATATGTAAATTACTCATCCTTGGAAATCTCTCTGGGATTTTAAAAAGCCTAAACTGGTATTTAAATCACATTTTGCTGCGATGTTTCTCTCTAATGGAACTGATGACAAATTTTAGCACATATTTATGCGACTGTTCAATGACAAAGCTAACATGGCAGTTCCCAGTGATCTTAAGAGAAGAAACTAGATTCTGACAGTTAATTATTATCACATATGCCAGATATTCATTTCCCAATGCTGAAGTTTCTTCCACAAACAAAAATTTGATTTTTGTTATCTAATTTCCTTTGTGTCCTAAGTGTTAGTGTCAGCTCAAAACGAATAAAAGGGCCCACAGAGAATGCGCCCGTCATTCTTATTACTGAAATGGAACTGCAGATGTTTCGCACCTGTTGCTGAAACCTTTTAAACATTTCCACTGAGACCCTAAAAATTCTGTGGCTATGCCATCCTGAACCTCCACATGGAATGCAAATAGTGCACACCATCCTGAGGAAACAGCACCATGACTTGTTTGTTCATAAGATGCTACGTCTTCTGCCATGACATATGGAGGAACATCACCCATGACTTTAGTGATCAACGCTAACATTTCCCAAATGGGGGTGTAACTAACAGGAGCTTCCTCACACAACTGTAAGCTGAGCCTTCAGAAAAGTCAAGGTATTTGACCAAAATTATGGAATCAAACGGTGGATTATCCCATGCTCCACATTTCTAGCTCCTACAGAAGCCTTCTTGACTCTGGGATAACAGCAAAACTGTCCACCTCCTGTTTAACACAAGATGCACAGGTCTGATGTTTGCTTTAAATTAGAGCATGAATTTACACAAAACTATTATGTCTTTTAGAAATAATATTCTAGAGAACAGATAAATCATTTTTTAAAACACAGTATCATTCGATTTATAGGAAAAGGAAATAGTATAAATTGTAATTTAAATTGACATCAGGAGTTGGCCAACATTTTAATTAATTTCCTTATTAATTTTCATGCATCTTTAATAGTGATTTTAAATATATATATAACAAAAAAAAAACTTAGTGGAAGTCTTATCCTTACACAGTTTCAGGGGATTATGTATTTTCTATTATCTTTTAAATCCCTTCAGAAAATGTTGTCAATTTGATCATCTCAGAAAAAAATTACTTAAGGTACATATTTAACAAGACACTGAGAATATGTTCTATGAATGACCTATGAACAGAAATCTGTTACCTCATCAGTTATATCCTCTGAAAGTCTGTGGAATGAGAATAATGGAGGAAAAAGATCCTTTGAGGCAGGACATCTATTTTAGAAATAATATAGTGAACATTTTTATTTACTTCAACCCACAGAATTTCAAACATATTAAACTGACCCTAAGCACTTTTAAAATATTCCTAAGTAAACTAATATATTCAGCCTGAGGATTAAAAAATAATCTAGATTTTAAAATGTACCACAGCTATCATAAGTGAATCAGAAACCTTATAACCTCACCTGGAACATGATGAATAGGAAAAATATTGATTATTACTCATTAACCTTATTGTTGTTTTTGACAACTGATAATGGGGTCACTTAGCATAAATCCAACTCTAACACTTCTGGCGCATTGGTATTGTCATACTTGGCCCCACATCACTGGGCTAAAGCACAATTTGGGGAAGTGTGTTTTAGGAAAATCTAGATTCAGGGACTGGAGCTCAGTGTGAAGGCCCCGAGTCCAGTTCCCAGTACTCACACACAACGCCTCTTACGTTTCCAAGCAGAGGCCTTTACTTGAAGGAACAGATAACATCCAAAATAAGGGCAAACTTCTCACATGCAGATGGTGGGAGTGAATTCTATAGGACGCTGACTGTTGGCAGGTGGGTTCCAGATGTTTCAGCACCTGCTGACATCACTGTGGTCCTGGCAGGTGATCACTCTTCCTGGCATGAAACAGACTTCCCCAAGGACACCCCCACCAGACAGGGGAGGCACAGATGGTCTTGTTCTCCACTAATCAAAGTAAAACCAAGTTTTCTCTTAAAGAGGTAAAAAATACTGTCTTACAATATTGTCTCTTTATTATGCCACGTAGTTAAAATTGTTGAAGACACCTACACTGTGCTGATTGGAACAAATCAAGAGTTAATTTCTGTGCTTGAAACCTTAAACTGGTGACTGCTTTAAAGTTTCATAAGAAGAAAATATTGAAAATTATTCCCATCAATCTAATGTGGACTTTACCACACACATTTTCATTAAAGGGTAGTCTGGTCTATGCTTCAAATCATACCCAAGTTCCAAAACTCCCTTAATAAGGTGTAAATGTGATAATCAGATCTCTTCTTTCTTTTAATCCACATTGGAAAATAGAGGTATAAATTAGTAAGAATGTAGCGTTCTGCTTCTTTGTAATCTCTTTTTTTCCTTTATTGGGTTTATTTGTACATTTTGGACATACATTACAATCACATTCAACAATGAGAATTTGTACCTGTACATGACACATCTTGAGTTTCATTTTTCCCATTCCCCTGCCCTCCCTACAACCCTCCACCTCCTATATACATATATGCTTTGTTTCATTATTTTTATTTTTACCGTCAGATTTTTCTTTCCCTTCTTTAATTTCCCCTATCCTCGTCCCCATTTCCCTTCAACTAAATCTGATGTAAATTTTGTTATAATTTTGATTTTTGAATTTCTTAATAATGCACATGGAAGATGGTCCATACTTCGTTCATTCCTCTTAAACTATTGAATAAAACAGAAATAAAGTGTTTGTAAATGAGAAGAGAACCAAGAGCGAGAAGGAGTAGAGAGGGTGAAGGGTAGTAGGCCAAAAGGGAGTCAAGACGTGTTCTGTACCTACATCAGGGCCTCAGAATAGAGTCAGTATGTCTGGAAAACACAGGCTAACACAGAAATTATGATGACGTTCTCAAAACTAAGTTTAAAAATCAGAAGCTAGCAAAAAGAACTTTATCTAAATTATAGGAGAAATAAATTATATTGCCGATATAAGGCTTCCGGGGGGGGGGGGAGATATTTTACAAGCTGTATAGTTTCATATAAGTTAAAAACTCTGCCAAAACATGACTGCAGTATTTTGGGACTCTTTTATTTTTGCTTAGAAGTAAGGGACAGAACGACGTGAGCTCCAAATTCTGCTCCAACCTACGCATTATTTTATGAATCACCATACATTGAGACGTTCATGATGCAAATGTCCGTTCTTCTTTTGCAGTAGTTTTATGCTCCTCAGTCTCCGCTCTGGTTTTATGTGTAGATTCCCCAAAAAGCTTCATGAATTCACAGGTGGGGGTATAGAGAGGTGAGTGGATCATGGAGTGTGATACTCGTTGGTAGATTAGGTCACTGTTGAGTTTACCGCTAAATGCGACACTGGGAGGTGTGGCCTGGTCTAAGGGTGTGCCCTCTGGGGGCGTGGCCTGCAAAGGTCTATCTCTGTCCTCCTCCCTGGATCCCTCTCTGCTCCCGCCCTGCTCTGCACAGCCCTGTCTTCGCCGGCCCATCACCTGCCACCCTGCCTTGGAGCAAGCCAACTATAAACTGAAACCTCCACAATCTGGGAGCCAAAATAAATCTCAGCAAGAAAAGAGTAAATAAGACAGTTTCCTAGTCAATATTCCAGTTGAGAATACTTTAATGTGAATGATAAAGGATTTTCCTTGTTTTGTACCAAAGAGTAGATAAAACACGGAAGGAGAGACTGGAAGTACATGGGTGAAATAAATCTCAGTCTCTAGCACCAAGTTACCTCTAAGGAACCCCTTGATTCTAGTGATATTGTAACTTTAATTGTGCTAATTTGACTGAGTTAGTTAAAGCCTTTACAACTGTTTGTTTTTTGAGCTTCAAAGATATAAAAATGAACTCGGGCCCACGGACACATCTAGCCCTCTGACGCTATCATGGCTCAGCAGACTCTGAAGCTTTTTGAAGAAAGCAAAAATTTCTGTCACAGTATACAGTTAATTTAAATTGAATAGCAAAAGACTTTTAAGATTAACAGTGTTAACTGCATAGCCTAGAGTCCACTGTACAACTTGTGTATTTGTGGGGGAAAAAAAGAATTATGGTATTGTCTTTTTGAGTGAGAAACTCCCTTAATACAAAAGCTCTTAACCCTTTCATTTAATCCTAAAAGTAGAACATATTTGACTCTGTGTTTCTCAAGGTTAATCCATTCTCTGCAGTGAAGTGCACAGATTTCAGCAATAACATACTCTGTTCCACTGCCATCCGTGTAAAATATTGTTTACACTCCAGGTCTGTTGCTCCAGGAAATTATTGATGAGAGTGCTGCTTCTTCGGAGGAGACTAGAAAGTCCTTTCTGTCCAAGCAGGAGCACTTTCAGCCCTGGGCTTTATCTCTGTGCCACAGAAGCATGTAAGATTGGATTTTAGACTTTGAATATTAAAAAAATAATAAAATGAAATAAAAATCTTTAGAAAGAAACTCTTTAAAACTTCACTGGGAACTTTTGTCAAGCTCTGAGCCATCTCCCTTTCCTCAGAATTCTTTGTTAAAAATGAAATGAAAAGCAGAGCCTCAGCTCTACGGTGGAATTGCCGTCCAACTTCAAATGCAACTTACTGCTACTGAACCGAACATTGTAATTGCAATTATGACTCTACACTGGTTCATGCATAAATTATTCAAATTTGGGCAATAGATTATTCAAACATTATCTCTGAGAAACACTTTTGAAAGCTCACTAACAATTACGCTACAACCCTTTACTAACAAATGCCATGCAATTAAAAGCTTAATGTATTTTTGTCAGTGCTGAATTGGTCAATAACATTGTTTTAATGCAAACTTATTTTTAATCATGATTCAATATTAAAACTTTCTTTTTTATCAATCCTGAAAAAAGTAACACTCTATGATTTTAAAGAAAGGGTTGAGAGTACATCTACATATTTCAAATCGGATATATGTACTTCAAAAGACTAACTCCTTTCATAAGAATATGTAAATCTGAATATTTTCAAAAAGGAGATTTCCCATTATTATAAAAATGCTGATAAAATGGCAAATTCAGAGGACTAAAATGATTTTCTTCTACCATACCACATAAAACCATATTTTCACATAAAAAGAAGAATCACTCACTTGAATAATTTCATTTGAATTCTAAAGCCAGTCATCTGGACGTGACTTTTGTGCCAGTCATTTGAATCCTCGAGCATCATTCACGTTGGAGTTTTTTGAGCTGGTCTCTGAGCTGTGGCACCCAGGACCCGGCAGCCCCACGAGCATGCATGGAACCCTGTCCCAGCAAGGTGCTGGATGCTTTGCTCATTTACTGCCTCCTCCACCATGCTGGTCACTGGCCGGGACTTTGTTGTATCCTTTGGTTTAAAAACAGTAACCAGTCATAGGGTACAGCCTCAGGTAGGAAGGTGGTAAGTCTCAGCCCAGCCTGAGCAATGGAGCTATTGAGGGATCCAGGTTTCAGATCTGAAAGACAGAGAATGGGTAGCATGTGGCTCAGTGGGGAGACCCTGGGCTCAACCCTTAGTACCACAAAAAGCAGAGAAATAGACATGCAATAAGTATTTACTGTTTGACCTCTGGATGAGGAACCCTCGTGTCTCACAGTGAAGCTTCTACACAGTCTCGGCTGTTACTCCAGTGGCTCCAATGAATTGTAAGAGATCATGTACCTGCTATTGGCCCCAAAACTGGTGCTGTAATTCACTGGTGCTGTCACAAGACCTGACATAGCAAATGACAGTTACAATCCTATCATCTGCTATTTATATGTTTAAAATAAACATACTTCCAAAAGGCATATCGTTGTCTTATTAATCATTATCTTTGTTGCGTAACCTTTGGGTAAAATTCCCTCTTCCACACTTGAACAGTACATATTCCCTGTGTGAAAAAGTAAGTGTTCATGCTTTTTCCTTCTTTCAACTCAGTTTTTTCTCACTAAAAGTTGGAATTTACAGACTTCCCTGAAACCAGTAATTCTGCAGAACAGCAGAGACACACAGTACATAAATAGTATAAATTTCTGTCTACCTGTGAGCACTTATGCACCACGTCGTACACGAAAGCCTTTAACATGGCATGCAGAGAAACAAACTCCTGAACAAGATGAGACCAAATGTGTCATAACTAATGAGAAACTAAAGCAATGAGACAGCAGAAATGTGGTCTGTATTTTTTTTAAAAGAATGACAATTGGGGTGGGGATTTAGCTCAGTGGTTCTGGTGCCTGTCTTGCAAGCGCAAGGGCCTGGGTTTGATCCTCCAGTAACCACATACAATACTGGGCGTGGAGACTCACCCCAGCAGCCATCAGCACCTCATACCACAGTGCCGAGCATGGTGGCTCACGCCTGTAATCCCAGCACTCAGGAGACAGAGGCAGGAGGATTGCTGTGATGTGAGTTTGAGGCTGAGCTCAGGGCCAGCCTGAACTATAAAGAGAGACCCTGCCTAAAAAAAAAAACAGAAAAAAGACAATAACTGCTATAACTGCTATTAATTTGCATAGCTTTGAAACAGAAAGACTCAGGAGAACACAATAAACTTCCTGAAAACTGGAATTTCTATAGTATTTGAGAAACAAAGATAAACACTAAACATTCACAAAAATAATCCCGCAACACTAAAGGATTGGCATGGCAGGAGTCAGATTGCTGGGCAGCAGTACCAGGGAAACACCCCCAACGCTCCTGGCACAGAGATGGCATTGCACGTGTGGTTAAAGCAGCATCGGATTTTTGTCTTTGTTTTTTGAAACCAAGTCTCGCTATATAGTCCAGGCTCACCTCAACTTGTGATCCTTGTGCAGCTTTTCGGTACCTACTTTTCTTCACTTTGGAGACCCAGGAACACAAGAAGGGAAGGCTGGCTAGGAGATAACCCGGAGAGGGCCCAGAAGATGTGCTCAAGACTCCACAGCAGGCAAGTGCAGCCCTGCAGGCCTGTTTGGGGTCCCTTTTGCTTCTGTTTGTTTCTGCAGCCGAGGAGGGAAGAAGCAACTTGAGGACCTGGGGCCCAGATATGACGCGAAACTATCAGTAGAAGTTTCACTGAAAGAAAAAAAATCTCATCTCCAGGAAATACAGTTTGTCAGCAAGGACTCTGAGAAGTAAAAGCAACTAGAAAGATCCCATCTTCATCTTTCTTTTGTTACTAGAAAATTAAATTGCTCCAGAAACCCTGTATATCAAAATTATATGTATTATTATTCAAACACATTAAGCCTGAAAGAACTGGGTATATTTTAAAGAAATAAATAGCATTAATTTTCCTTTTTCAACTTTGCTGGAGAATAAAGTGATTAAATTTTGGATTTGCATTAATGAATATTTTAGGAGTCATGAAGAAGACACTAATTGTTGATGGAGCAACCTTTGCTGAAAAACTGTTTTTAAATAAGCAGAGTGCCGCAGGATAATTCTGTCGGCCTGAAGAGAGGCATTTCATTTCACTCCAGGAACTTCTACTGTTCAATGTTGTGTTAACTGGAAGAAATCACTGTAAACAAAGCAGTTGCTCATGTGCTACTGGGAAGTCTCCGGAGAGACACTCTGCTCTGATTTTTGGATGTGTGGTAGCAGCGTAATAGGCCACATGTAGTATAAATACAAACCAAAGTGAGGAAGCGCAAAGAACTTCTAGAAAAATCCATGGCGACATCAGTATTGCAGACTCAGGGATGTGCATTACACAGCGGAGTTACAGCCATTGGCACAAATCATGACCAGTAAACAATGCCAGCTTCTCCACCAGGAAGCTAAAAGGAATCTCAGCTTGTAGTTCTGGACTGTGATGGCGGAGGTGTTTCCCAGAAACACGAGGCACCTGTGTCATTTGTGCAGGATCAGAGCTCACCAGTGCCCGATAGGACACAATTGATCACCACGCAGAGACCAAGGGACATGGACAGGCCTTCCGTGCTCTGTCTGGAAGTTAGTTTTGGGGAGGTTGCCCATGTTTTTAGTAAGAAAACTTGGCGCTGCATGGTGTTAGCGCAGAATAACTATATACCAAGGTATTTTCATCATGAGGTCAATTATTTGCATTTTATGCATTTCTACATTTTCCAATTGTTCTTTAGCAAATATCAATTGCTTTTAAAATGAGTAAAAACTCAATAAATCATATTTTAATTCAGTGTATTATAATTCACTTAAAATTCTACATGTAATTTTATATATTCCAATGTATAACTAAATAACATTTTATATTTATGTAAATATGCATTTATATTCATCAATGCTCATTCTCATACAGATGTTGCCCGTGTATTACATTCTCAGCACAGAATTCTGAGTGACTGAATTCTGAAAACTACAAGGTATTATTAATGATGTGGACATGAATTTAAGCATCTCTGCTCAGTGCTCTAGAATGCTTCAGAGAGTCCAGTGTCAGACTTGGCCACACATCTAAACCCTAGCAACACCGGAGGTCTTTTTTTTTTTTTTTTTTTTTGGTGGGGGGGGAACATATTTAAGGAATAAAATATCAGTTAAATTTTACTCTCCTATGACAGCCTGGCTTGTACTTTGGTGTCTAACTCTACAATAATGGATGCACAGATAATGTCCACAGATCGATGTGTAATCAATAACAGATGTGCAATCTGGACTGGCTTTATATTTCACCATGTCTCTGTCTCTCCCCATATCTGTCTGTCTGTCTGTCTGTCTCTCCCTCTCTCCCTCTCTTTCTCTCTCTCTCTCTCTCTCTCTCTCTCTCACACACACACACACACACACACACACACACAGAGAGAGTTTGCTAGATTTGTAGATATTTTGCACAGTGTAGCACAGTTCATGGACAGAGGTCTTCCATTGCCATCTCTCTGCAGCCCTCAGAACTCCCCACTGGTCTCACTCTTTAGAACATTCCCATTACTGCCTTTACCATGCTGCCATTCCGAGCTCCCTCAGGCCGTGTGCCCTTGTGGGTAACTCTGCACAACTCTAAGAGCCGCAGATCCCCCTCTTATGTATCTAAGCTGAGTTGCCAGCTTAGGAAATTTACCTGCGTGGATACTCTGCACAGATAGTGTTCTTTGTATTGACTCTACCTGAGGATCTCTTCCAAAGAAGTAGCCACAAGTACTGTCTACTCCTGCTCTGTTACTGCTGAATTTGGCTGAAGAAAATGGGCACAGATTGCCATCTGTAGGATAATTCTATCTAGTTCTATTTTATTTCCTTCCAAGTTTTATTAAGCAACCATTTCATGTCTTGATAAAGCCTCCTGTTATTTATTATTCATTCTTATGTGTGTGCATGTGTGCTGTGACCCCATTATAAATACTCTATATTCCCAATTGCTCCTGAGTATCCCGACAGATTCTTTTTCTTTGAGTATATTGAGAGATTCAATAGTTTCCCATTGCTTCTTAAATGAAATTCACCTTCCTTGTTGTTTTTATAACTTTCTCTTCTTCCAACCACAGATCCACCAGTCTAGTGAGATCAGTGACACCAGAATGTCATCACCACTTCCAGTTTGCGCTATTCCAACCTCAGTCTTGTGAACTCCATTCTTTATGTACCACCCAAGTTAGTTCCATGCAAACCAGGCAGCGCTCATGGTTCCACGCTAGCTGTCCCTCCTCGCCCGTCTCCCCTGGGCGTTCTCTGTCTCTATCACTCTTGGACCGGGAAATTGTATTTTCGCAGGTATTATTGAATAGAAGCTCCTTCACAGTCCAAAGAAAAACCTACACATTTAGACAAAACTCAATAAAATAAAAAATGAATCAGTCACCTCATGGAGTCCAAAGAGAGAGAAATGAGGATCAAGTAGAGAGTAGAACTGTTCCAGACATTTGGCAACTTAATTATGATACAAGTAAATGTAAAATACTCCAGAAAACAAGTCTTGAATTTACCTTTTCCTGCCAAGTAACTATTGAGAGAATTTAATATTATGAAACTAGTAAAACAATGCAAAACTAATGATCTAGCTACACAATTGGATTTTGAGTGTGTTAATAATTCTTAACCCAACTGTGATTTTCTTTGTTGGTTTCGATAAAAACCGTCTCAGTTTGGTTTGGTAGTTTTCATAAACTCCTTCTACACTAATACATTATTTAAAGTGAAAGCATGTGTATAAACCTATTTCTATTGGATATTTTATATTCGTTTGTTTCCAGAGATAGAAAACAACGCAGGCTTCACCTGCATATATTTAAATAATTTACCTCACCAGTTTACTAAAATAGAAGAAGCTTCCAACAACCTGTGAGAGACTTTATTATACTATGGATCTCCAGGTACACTTCCTTCCTCAGGTCTATTACCTTTCCTTTCTGATATTAGATACTTTGGGCGACAGTGACAATGAAACTTCAGAGCTGCGGGCTTTGGGGGAGTTTTTATTTCTCAAGGGGGAATATTCTCTCTGGAGCCACGTGAGAGATCATTTCTAAGGGCTGTTTCCACCCTGCACCTGCCGAAATCTCAAGTACACGTAAGCTCCTGGGACATTTTCTCCTCTGCCACCGCTGAATCTACAGGTCCTGCCAAACCCCCTGACACACAGCACACTTTTGTGTAAGAAGTAGGGGGCTGAATCAGAACAAAAGTTACTTTTCTCCATGTACTTTCTCTTTTCTTTGTATGACTCTCTCTGAAGTGTCTCCCTGACCTCATACCACTAACCCCTGGCTGCCCATCTGAGTAAGTTTCCCAGGAACTCATTGGCAGAAGCTACATTATACTGTTCTCAGTGACAGTCAAACACGTTTATGTTTGGACACATCGTGAATATTTATACATGGTGTATAAATCTACCTCCTCCGCTCCCCCAAAAATGTCCATTGAAGTACAAGAAGCTTGCGTGGCACACTGTAAATTAAATGAGTAAAGCTAGATTCTAACATGAAATTAAATATAAACTCTCAGTGTATATCTATACAGCATTAATGGAAGAAAGAGATGAAGAAAAGAAGGAAGAAAGGAAGGAAAGAGGTTGAGAAGAGGAAGGACAGAAGTAAAGGAATAGGAGAAAGAAAAAACGCAGTATCTACTGCATAAAAATAGACGATTTTTAAAACTCGGTCCTCTGTCTTAGACATAGGTGGTTTAAACTAATTAGCTTGTGGGTATAAATAATTTATTAAGACAGAATTTCACTATAAGTGTAATCACTGGTCGCATGTAAATGGGCGTCACGTTCAGGGAGCTTCTAAAGAGCTTCCAAAGAAGCGTGAGCTCTTAGAATCTCTCACATCCTTAATGGTTCTGTGCTTTTCCCAATTGTTCTGCGTTATTCGTGGCGGAGTTGTTTGAACCTAAGAAGAGTAGCTGATCCCTCCGGTCACAGCAGCTCTCGAGGGAGGCACGCCTCCAGCCGTGGCGGGAACAGAGGTGAAGCCAGCGAGCCCTTGCTGGCGCCTTTCTCGTCCGCGCACCACAAACCATCATCCATCATCCCCAGGGGCTCTTTCCGGTGTTACTTCCGCCCCCTCTGTGTCCTCAGTTTTGCACAAACTGTTGCTATGTTGAAATGCACTTTGCATCCTTAGGGAATTCTTCATTCAGAGTCAAATTTGCTTTCTAAGGTTGACTGACAGAACCCAGTTGTACCTCACAAACTTAACACTCACTATTCAGAATATAAGTCTGAGGAAAAGAAGGTATCATAGTGTAGCGTGATTTCTTATTTTACTATCTAATTCCTAGCCATCAGATTAGCACAGGGTCCTACTAGGTTTAATTTTTTATTTTCTTTATTGTTAGACTTTTATTTTGGATTTTGTGGGATTTTGGATTTTTTATCATTGGGTAAGAATACAACATGAGGTCTATACTCTTATATCTGTAAATGTACACTTTTTAACTCTGTACATTGTTTGTCATAACCCTAAATGTATTCATCTCTATTGACTGGAACTTTATGCCCATTGACTAATAATTTCCTCCCAGGTACTACCACTCAGTATTCCTCCTTTGGATTCTATAAATTTGACTATTTTAAAATATTTCAAGTGAGTGGAACTAGCAGTCTTAGTCTTTATGACAGATTAACCTGGATAGTGGCACAGCATCCCCAGGACTATCTGTGGTGGTGTAAATGGCAGGATTTCCAGTTCTCAGGTGGAATGCGACTCCACAGTGTGTATCTTTTTAAGAGTATTTATGAGTATGTAGATACTGACGAAAAACACACTGAAAGACACTTGAATTTTCCATATGCATGAAATACTGTGTTTGGATCCCAAGAAAGAACAGAATACTTATAGTAGAGAAATACTTCAGGTCACTTTCCTTACACTAAATAAAAGATGTGCAGGGTATAGGACACAAGCACACAGTCACACTTGAATTTTGCATTGATGTCACAACACATAACAGTATGTCCCTGGTTTTTCTGCATTTCACTTTTCTTACCCCTAAATGTACCATAGAAATTCCCCGTGGAGAACTAACTTTTATTTACATATATATTTGAGACATGGTTACACTTTGTAGTTTGGACTGACCCTGAGCTCACTGTGTAGCACAGGCCAGCCTCAAACTCTTGGCAATCCTCTTACCTCTGCCTTCTGAGTGCTGGGATTACAGGTGTGAGCTACCACGCCCAGCATTGTGATATGTGACACCAGGGATCAAACTCAGGACCTTGTGCTTACAGGCAGATGCCAGAACCACTGAGCTAAATCACTGGCCCCTAACTTACTATTTTCAATAATAGCATCAAATCATGCTGAGGGCACCTGATACAGCTACTCCCCTGTTGGTACACATTCTCTTCCTGGTGAAGGTTTTTCTTTTCTTCTCTTTCCCTGGAAATCTTTTCACATTATTAAGTAACAATGTTCTTGATCTATATGATAGATTTCTATTAATGAAATTAGTAAATAAATGTTCTTTGTGTTAATAGATGCTACCAGAATGCTCTCTCAAGTAGCAGAGAGCAGTGTCACACTGACTTTTCCTAGTGTGCAATGCTCACTTGCACCCCAAAACCTGAACACAGAAAAAATGAGACCATTTCCCACCGAGAGAGTCGCACCCCATTCCCTGCCCCCGGGAGGCCCCGCGGCACAGGTTCACCTGTGAGCATAAAGAGTTCTGTGACTGCCACCAGCACGCAGGCCTACTTCCTCACTGGGACTAACCGGTAGGCAGAGAAGACTCCTGCACAATCAGCCTCGAACAGAGACAAACACAAACATAGCCAAAGAACAAAGGACTAATAATTCTGCATCATGGATAAGTGAGTCCAGGTGTTCCTATCAGCCCCAGCCTCAGTCCTTCTGCCTGGGGATGCTTCATAAAACAATCTAACCCCTGATAGAGTGTCCAGTCCAGCATAAGTCTCCACTGCTTCGAACTTTTTCCAGAAACCCTGAACAAACTCACATCCAACAGTGGTTCCTTCCTGCATCAGAGACTTTGGGTCCCACGGTGTATGGTTTTCTCTGCCACAAAAAAAGCAGGTCATTCCCAGCGGTTTTTAGCTCACAGGCATTGGTGACAGAGGGCAAGGTTGACAACACACGTGTATACATTTTAATAAAACTACTATTTATTTTAATGTTAGAACAACTACAATTAAAGGTCTTACCTTGTATTATGAGTTGAGATTTGCTCAAAATTATTTTCAGCTTCATATTAACAATTTAAATGCCTGAGAATAGAGCTTTTAAAAGTATAGAAACACGTCAGAGATGTGGATATGCTTGTTATGAAGCGATACGAATAGCCCCAGTGAGAATGGACTGCCCGGTGTCTTCTGTGTGGCACTGAAAACACACGGGTCATAACGTTGCTTAAAAATAATGACACACGCATGCGCATACACACAAACACGGTGAGTGAGCAAAGTGAGAAATCCGAGTAAAATCTGTAGGTTCTGTTACCATCATAATCCTGGGTGTGATACTATATGAAACAATCCAAAGCAAGGTAAATATATAAATTGGAAAGAGTACCGTAATAAAGAAACACGCTGCCTGTAATGTCCCTCTCTTTAATATGCCTCTCACTGTTCTCGCTTCCTCCCGAGGCAGCTTTGCAAGGCCTCTTTTGTATCCTCCGCCTCTGTGTCCTGAATTCATTTGTGAAGAGAGGGTTTCCAAAAGATTCTGGTAGGATTTTACAACATCATTTAAGTTTTAATTGTCTTATGACTTGATTAGGGAATTTTAGAGGATACATCAGCTATAACCAGTAATCCAGTAGTTAGTAAGTTATACCCTCGCTCTCGTGGGTTAACTCAGACTCTATTTGGAGGATTACAGATTATTCTTAAATTACACCATTTGCATAAGAAGTTACATTTCAGGTATATTCATCAGCAGAACCACCCTTGTTTTCAATGAAACACTGGAAAATAATGTCTAATGTGAAAAGTTGTACTTATTGATACTGCATAAATCTAAAGAGTGCTCTTAATCCAAATAGCATATTAGCCCCCTGGAGATTTCAGCATCAGAGTTTCTCTGTGAAGCCGAAACATCATCCTACTTATCTCCAGGGCAGATTTTCAGATGAATCTAATACTTCACGCTCCTCTCCTAAGACTGCCTTATCTCTAAGAAGTAAGTTTCTTATTCCTGCTCTGGTACCATTCATCTTGATTCCTTTAATTATTTTCCAGCTGGTCTCTTTAATCCTCTTAACTATGGCTTCTTCAGAATTTACCCCTATGTACTCTACTTGCACTATAATCAGATCATTTCATTATCAATTATCTGTAAAATTAGTTCTTAAATTATTCTTGGTTTTTAATAACTTACTGTTCTCACCCATCAACCTTTCCAATTCTAAGGTAGTATTTTTAGATGTGCTTCTTATTCTCTTTCTCAAGGCCATTAATCAAAGGCCACACTAATTCTTTTCTCACACATACTGCGAAGTGCCCTATGTCTCTTTGGGGTCGAGGGATTGAAACATTGTTTCTTGAAGTTAGCGGGACCAAGAATCAGCTGAGGCGCTCATTAAATTTCACCTCCGGTTCTGTAATTCTTAGCTAGAAGGTCAGAATGGGACCCAAGAATGTGTTTTAAATATGCGTCTCACAGGATTCTGAGAAGCAGGATTAGGACATGACAAGGGTTCCCGCCACAAATCCTTCATGAGATTCTAGAATGTTGCCATCAGAAATGTCTCAATACTTGGCCGCTAGCTGACTGAATCTAGCACCACTTCTACTACAACCACAGGTCAAGCCTGACTAGCTCCCGGCCCATCCAGGAGAGCGAGTTCAGAGCCCTGTGCTGGGAGGTCAGATGAACCCCGGGCCTGAGCTTCGCTTTTTCCCTCTGGGATGGGAAGACAGCGTCCCAATCTGTGCGGCCACCGCAAGGAACAGACGAGATGACCAGCCCAGCACTCGTCTCCAACTCAAACACCCTGTAAGTCCCAAGAAAATGGCAGCTTTTACTTTTTATCTAGGAACTTTCACACACCCCTCAGATGTTTGCATTCTTAATAATGGTTTAAGCTGACCTGAGCTGAACGTCTTGTGCTGCCCTGGGGTCCCGCGTGGATTTAAGTGATTATCAGATCAGAAATGAAGACAATTGTTTTCCTTGTGTGTTTAATTTTCCTTTGATTGAAGTGATGAAAATTCTCAGAAAACTGAAAGGAAATGATCATAATCCTACTGTCTGTCGTGAAGGAAATATCCTCCCTCACTTCACCATGTACTGTGTTCTAGTAACCTACCCCAAGGTCCAGGAAAAGGACATTTCTGCCTTAGAAAAATGATAACATTGCAAATTACAGCCACAGAGGTGTTCATTCTGTGAGCTTTATAAATAATTCACATTCTCCATCAAGTTTGAAAGAGAAAATGTGAACTGTGTGTGAGTGCTGCCGACCTCACGGAAACCTTTCAGAGAAACAGGACACTGCCACATTTCTGGAAAGCAATGGCCGGCTGCTTGGATCCTAAAAGAGAGAACGGAAGGCAAGCCGCCTCTTGCTCTCAGTTCATGTCCCGCTGCAGGGACGTCATCATCCTATACACCGTGGGACCCAAAGTCTCTGGTGCAGGAAAGCTAGGGCTTTTTGTTTTGTTTCGGTTTTGGTACCAAGGTTCGAACTGAGGACCTTGCGCTTGCCAGGCAGGTGCAGTGCCACTGAGCTGCAGTCCTAAATCACCCTCGTTTCTAACTGAGAGAGCAATGTCTCGTCTGGAAGATCCTCTCCAGCCGGGAGAGCAATATGATCATTTCTTCAAACTCAGCAAGTGCCAGGCACCGTGTCTACCACTCCGACACCCTGGGAGGACCAGTGAGTCCTGGGCCCGCCCCCGTTCCCCCTCCCTCTCTCTGTGTCTCTCTCTCTGTCTCTCTCTCTCTCTCTGTCTCTCTCTCTGTCTCTCTCTCTCTCTCTCATCTCCCTCTTCTTCTACTTCCTTTTTGCCTTTCTTTTACTTTTCCTTATGCCCACCCCCCTAACTTCCCTTTATCTCAGGTCCCTGGGAATACATTATACTTAACTTCTAGATGAGATTGGGAGATATTATAGACCTGTGATACAATATCAATCCTAATTTTTTTTTCATTTAAACAAGTATGTCTTCTAAAGGGAAAATGTCTTAGAACAAATAAGATCTTCAGTATCTAACAATTTCTAAAGTCCTCTGTCCAACTTCTATAAAATGAAAATCCTTCCATAAAATGAAAATCAAATACCTAATCATCTTAAGCACTTTTTCAGATTCTAAGCATGGAGAGTTAATTTCAAGTAACATCACTGAGTTTTGGGGCTATGCCAAAAAATTGTGTGCTCTTCACATAGGTTACCTGACGATTAGCAGCATGAGTATAAAGAACTGCTTTCTCCATCTTATGTAGAAGAAGGTTGAGAAGCAGATTGGTGTGACCCACTTACTCTGGACACACAGTGGATAGATGTTAGACCTGTGACTGATATGGGTATCTGCCTCCCCAGCTCACATGCTTATGCGCTATGCTTTACCATTCTGAGAAATCTTCTGTGAGATACAGAACTTTGATACCCGGGAACAACAGATGCCAAAGACCTAACACTGAATGGATAAGCTCAGTCATAGAAGCCAGAGCCTGACAGATATATGCTCCAGCTCTGGGACTCCTCCCTACTCTTCTGAACTATTCCAGAAGAGCCTCCCAGCCCGAGCCAGCCTCCACCCAGGGCCCCAACCCACAGCTGTTCTGTGTGGAGCCTTTTCCCAGGGGTCTGTCCAGTGTCACATCTTCCCCTGGAGCCGCCTGAAGACTTCCTTGAAACAGCATCACAGCCCACATCTTGCTTTTCTTCAATTCTAATCCCTTCCTTTCCTTACACAGGAGTCCATGCTCAGGACAGTGCCTAATAAATGTCTGCTTTTAGTTGTCACTTCTCCTAGGGTCATCTCCTCTCCAACCCTCTGGGCTAACCTCCATCTCAAAGTCTAACTCCTGGTAATGCTGTCCTAAGTCAGCAAAAAGTGAAGAGATAAGAAGGAGAAATAGGGCCGGGGAGTTAGCTCAGTGGTTCCGGCGCCTGTCTCGCAAGCGCAAGGGCCTGGGTTCGATTCCCCGGTAACCACATAACAATACTGGGCGTAGAGACCCACACCCAGCAGCAACCAGTACCACATACCACAGTGCCGGGTGTGGTGGCTCACGCCTGTAATCCCAGCACTCGGGAGGCAGAGGCAGGAGGATTGTGATGTGAGTTTGAGGCTGAGCTCAGGGCCAGCCTGAACCACAAAAGCGAGACCCTGTCTCCAAAAACCTAAAAAAAGAAAAAAAAAAGAAGGAGAAATAGAAATCTGTTAACTCTAGAGCCAAATTCTATCAACGTGCAGAGAAGTAAGAAAAGGGTATCTCTGAGGAGTGATCAAACTACGCTGTACATATTTAAATTTTAAAAACTTATTATAGTAAGAGATTGTGATTAACCATCTTTGTCTCCCTCAAATTCCTACCCCCACTCTCAACACTCACTCCATCTTTCCTGTCACTTTCTGACACAGTTCTCAAAGTCCTTAGTCATCAGTGTGTTTATGAATCATGATTAAAAACACAGCGTATGTGCTGCAAAGGTCCACCCACTGGAAATGTCCACTCATGCACACGGCGTCCTCACCCATGTACTCATCAGATCTGACACCACATGACTTCTGACTCTTCCCCAAAGTCAAAGTCACCACAAAAGGTAAATATTTTGACTCAGTCCAGCAGATAAAGGCAGCTGCAACTGCAAGACTAGAGATACTCAGGAAAGGAACTTCCACACCTGCTTCAGGAAGGGGCAAGAACAGTGGGATAAGTGTGTTTAAGGGGAGGGGAGGATGTTGAAGTGAGGGAGATTAATGATAACTTTACTGTAATGCATTTTTATTCAAAAACACCATGTATTTTTAATTTTTATTTTTCTTACTACATGTTTGCAGAACATAATGATTACCTTCACCCTGGCACCTACGACAAGTACATAGCACATCCTCGTATTTCTCAATTACACTTCATATTACAGTTCTTCATTGTAAACCAGAAAATAAAATCCAGTCAATTCAGTTTCAATACCAACAAGACAATTGTCAAAAGGTGTTACCTAGTTCATAGAATGTCTGAGAGAGATGATTTCACACCCCTGGAGTAATACTTAGAAAAATGTACACAGACATGCAGGACAAGTCTACATAAAAGATCAGCACGTCCGTCACTCAACCATCCCCAAAGCTAAGGCCGGACTCCAACGTCCACCACCAGCACCCAAGGGACTGTGAGCCCTTGGCCTCGTGCCTGCTGGAGCGCCAGCTTTCATGCCCACCACCTCTGATTGCTGCTCTGCTTCTGAGTTCACGCGTGATGTGAAGAATTTGATGATAGGCAGAAAATGTTATTGTGCTTCAAGATGTTGGAATCTGCTTCTGGAGATGGTTTCTAGGTTCTTTCTGTCCTGAGTAAAGAGGTCAAGGAAAACACAAATGGTAGCAAACTTTTACTGAAAGAAGGAAAAGAAATGGGCTCTACAGAGGAAGCCTGGGCAGAGTCAGAGTGGAAAAGACCCCCTTTCTACAGCATGGGGGCAGCTACCATGCCAAAGAACCCAGTGGCCAAAATTCAGTGTGGACTGTTATTTTTGTATCACCCTCTCCCCAGGCTGAAGTCAGGGTGGGCTCCTCTGTGGAAAACTCACTAAGTTCTCTCATGAAGTCCAAATGCGGGACTTTGGTAATAATTCTGTGCATATGTCCTGATCTTGACATTAGTGAGTCCTATCTTCTTTCCTAGCCAGCTTTGCTACATCTTAATCTCCTGCCTCAGAAGAGAATCTAAGGTTTTGCATCTTCAGTAGTCAAAGACTCATCTGAGAAAGTAACAAAAAGTAAAGAAATGTTCAAAACTAGCCAATCACAAACCATTGGTGTCCACCATAGCAGGACTTCTTGGAATTGCATTTTTATATGGCAGAGTCTACAGTCTTTCTGGGACTTGAAGAGCACCATAGCAATTGGTATAGGAAGTTAATAACCAGTGTCCTCTCTTCACCAAATGTTTATTGTTTCTTATCCTCTATATGCTCACAGACAGCAGTATCTGATGAATTATGTATATTTACCGTGTTTTAAAGCATCTTGCAGTTCCTTTTAACTTGTTCCTAATCAATTTTTAATGATTTCAATTTATCTTTACATTTTATACTCAGTTGTAGATTTTGCATTGCACAACAACATAGACCAAAGGCAATTACCAAAGAAAATGCAGTGTTCCCACAAGTAGGAGTCCACGTGGTCCCTAATCATAGAATAGTATGGAACGGTGGAACGTATTTACATACTTAATTCATGATTACAGTCCACTTCTGGGCTTACTCATTAGACTAGGCAAACTCTTTCTGACTAAAATCAAGCCATCCATTGAAAGGAACATTTGTCATAATGATTATGAAAGCCAATATATAATCTCTGTTGCCATTTTATAACACAAATTATAATTTAATCTTAGTACCCTCAGACTATGCTTTTAAGCATAGCTAAAATCTTCAAAATTTTGCAACTGTCTAAATTGTTCTGCATTTTGGTCAAGCATGAGGGCACCTGGCAAATCTGTGCTCTGAAGGGGAGCATCGGCAGCTCATCTGCCCCCCGCCTGGGTCACCCTCCTCCGCTTCCTCACTATTTGCCTGTGAACTTCTGAGATGCAATCAGAGGCTCAAAGATAGCAGCAGAATCGGTATTAACCACATTTCTGCTTTTCGAGTAAATCACTGGTGACTGAATTTAAAAAACCTTTCGATGGAGTATCCTCAAGCTTCGACTATCTAAGATTACTACATACATTAAGTCCATACCCATATTTGATCACTCGTTGCCATGCAACCATTTTTTAATCCTACACTAAATTTGCATATGCTCCAACAATAGCATTAATAGTAGTATTTATCTTAATGAGAATTAAAAGAAAAGCCATTCCATAACTTTCCAAGCTCTTCTTAAGGAAGAACTTTAAAGCCTGGGACATTTCCTTAAATACAGGAGACAATCTGTGTGGCTGGCTGTCTCCAGGGTGGAAACTTCTCTTTAGATGTAAAACACTGATATGCCTGTTAAGGCTCGAAGGGACTAAATGTAATTTGCATGTGATAGCTTTGTTTTCCATGGTAATTATGAATCTAGAAAATTAAAAGAATGTAACTTCTGACAAGCTACACATTGGCTTCAAGAGAGAAAGGATCCTATTTAATTAATAAGAGATATGAAAAGGAGAATAATATTTGGCTATTGAACTGTTTACACAAAGAAAAATCAACCAATACGTTAATTGGAAAAGTTATCCCAACCACTTTGGGGACCTTATTTGGAGGGGAGAAAGGCATGATTGACATTTTTGCTTTTTAGCTAATGGCTCTGGCATTGTGTTTACATACTGTGGCCTTGTTTTTCTCTGAACTCTTAAAGAATTCTTCACCACCTTCACACGCAGGTGGAAAACACTGCAAAATAAACTAAGAAATAATGAAAAGTATTTTCATGCCTTTATAATAAATACATAAGTATACTTGATGTCACAATTGTTTATGTGCTGGTATTTTCTAACACTACTGAACAAATAGAAATTGCAAACACACAGATAAAGTGAAAAACTCAAAGCTTAAGGGAAATGGGGCTAGACAGAAACAAGATCTGGTAACAACAAAGATTACGTGTAAAACAGAGATCTATATGTTTCAAGGGTGTTAGAGAGAAAATTAATAACTAGAGTTTTCCGCAAAATGAGACAGAAAACTCTGTCAAAT
Source organism: Petromus typicus (assembly GCA_004026965.1). NCBI lineage: Eukaryota > Metazoa > Chordata > Mammalia > Rodentia > Petromuridae > Petromus > Petromus typicus. The sequence goes on from PVIR01004113.1 coordinate 60,165, forward strand.
TTTTTCTTTAAACTACAGTAATCGTCAGTAAGCAATGTAAAGGAGTCAGACCAAGACTGAAATCTGGTCTGGACCACTTCCTAGGTAGGTGACTTTGAGGACATTTCTTTCATTTACCTTCTGTTTCTTTATCAACAAAATAAAGCAAATGCTAGTATCTCTGTCATAAATATGTTACAATTAAATTTTCATTTGTAGAAGATAACCGGTATCTGTTTTTTTCTGATGCAAATATAATATCACATTCCTGAAAAGACAATAAAATTGAAGCTGAAAAGTCAAAAAGTAATAGGCCAATTAATAGAACTTGAATGCATATAAAACAAGGTGTAGAATTGGAGAGAAAGAGCCAATCCCTAGGACAGTTTTATAAGAGGCCTTGCGCTCTGCTTTTCCTGCTTTTGAGATGACGGTGTGTGTGTAAAGGTCAAGCCAAAGCCACCACACTCAACACGGAACTCTGTACCCCAGAATCTAATGACCCATGAAGGCCCAATGTGGCTTGCACCTCTGCTTTAGACAGAACTGAAATTTTGAGTTTTGGGGTTTTTTGTTTGTTTTTGTTTTGTTTTTTAGCAATAATAAAATAATAATACGTGACCAATAATAATAATATATGAGCAGATTTTATTTAATATTCACAAGATATATCTTTTAAACTATTAAGAAGTAAGAGAGTTCTGGTAGCAGCCAGACATGGCAATTCGTGTCTACAGTAGATCTATGAATTCAGGACAAGCCTGGACAGCCCAGCAGCTTAGTGAGCCCCGCTATCAAAACAAAGAATAAAAAGGAAAGAGGGCTGGAAATAAAGCTCAACATGAAGCCACTGGGTTTAGACCTTAGTACAAAAAAAGAGACCTAGTAGCTACTCTCTGTTGCAGCTCTGGTGACTGTCTTATTGTTTATCCAAAATGCAGTGCCCACAGAACTCTTAAAGGTCTTTCTGTGCGTGAAATGGCATCTCAGGTGACCACTCACCTTCCAGTTTGTGATCCCTGGTGGTCAAACCTTTGTCAGGAATATAGTCTCCATTTCTTTGACTAAACTAATGGCCCAGACACTTCCTTCAGATTGACCGCTCATTCTGGTTTTTCTTTGCACGTCATCACGGTCTCATTTGTCTGATGCTCACATATCTTGCTCATCCAGCTACCCAACACCAGTAGTTTTCTTTCAGTTGTAACAAGAGCCCAGAACTCTTCTTATTACAAAGACTTGGCAGACCAAGGGCCAGGAGGAGGTTGCTAGGAGAGAAATCAGAGTTGAAGAAGGATGTTGAGAGGGGCGAGCCTGTACAGGTGTGGCTTGGATGTATCACACATCGCCATTTCTGTTTCTTTCAGTTGGGCCTGGGCTGTGGCCAACTGCTGAACACCTTAAAATCTGAGTTCTCACGTGAAAACCAAGTGACCAGAATAGGTGCCACGCTTTCTCAAATTGTGACCAGGAAGACAACCAAGGTGTCTAGAAAGAAGCTCTTTCCTAACATGACTTGAGCTAGAGATTCATGGCCTGTGTTAAACGACCCCACCTTGAGAAATGGGGAGGTGTTCAACTCAAACCCGCCTTCTCCCACTCCACTTCTCTTTCTAGTAATACTGACTCAAGTTCACAATAAACCATAACATTTTAAATACTTGTAAGAAAAAAATGCATTTCCCAAACACCAAATTTAAGGTCTGATTTTTAGACTTTTTGCTGATTATATTTTTCAGAGAATCTAACATAATGTTCAAAGCCTGGCATGATTTCTACTCTTGAATCTACACTGGTAATTGCAACCAGCTCTATATCCAGTCTAATTTTCTAGAGCCTCCAGTCCGCACATCTCTACCTGGAAATCACCAACTGACATCTCAAAATTATGAGCAAAACTAATATTACATTTTCTGCAGAATCTGTCTTTCCTCAACATTCATTACTCTTGCTAATTTGAAGGAATATCTATGCTTTCCCCTTGTGAGACAACTATTTTCTCTCCATATGCAGTGATTCTGTAGACTCTTCCTTAGCCATATCCCTTTTCTTCCCTCTCTTAAGCCATGTTGTCAGAGGCTTTCCTAGCTCACATCTAGATCTTAGCAAAGTCTTTGAACAGGCCCTCACTTCTCCCTCCTCTTCCTGATCTGCCTGGAACACAATCGCCTCACTGGTCTTTCCAAAGGTGATGTCTTTTCATTCCCCCTACTCTCAATCTTTTAATAGCTCCTCATTACCAGTCGAATGAGGTTCAAATGTCCCACTCGCCCTGCTAATCACAGCCTCCTGTGCAGACCCTCATCTGCCTTCCCAGGCTCTTTCACTTACGTACACATCCTGCCAGCCCATCAACAGCATTCACTCGCCAGCTTTGCATCCCCTTGGATGCCTGAATATTGTGGAGGACATAACTTAGTCCTTTATAGACAACTGCACAGCAGTACTTCCTTGAGAAAGGTTCTCTCATGTCTAATAGACTTAAACGCCTGCCGTTATCTTGTGAAGTCACTGCACAGCCCACACGCGTATGGTTCAGTTATTGTTACTTGTGTCCTTTCTCCTAATCATTTTTAAATTTCCACTCGTATTTTCTATGGTGCCCTTTGTTTCTTCTAATGTATCATTTTTGACTTGCAGAAACAATCTAGAAGATATTTCTTTTTTTTAGTTTTTTGAGACAGGGTCTTACTTTGTAGTTCAGGCTGGCCCTGAGCTTAGCCTCAAACTCACATCACAGTGATCCTCCTGCCTCTGCCTCCCGAGTGCTGAGATTACAGGCTTGAGCCACCACGCGCGGCACTGTGGTATGTGGTACTGGTTGCTGCTGGGCGTGAGTCTCCACACCCAGTATTGTTGTATGTGATCTCCGAGGGATCGAACCTGGGCCCATGCACTTGCAAGACAGGCGCCGGAACCACTGAGCTAAATCCCCAGCCCTAAAAGATATTTCTGGAGTAAGGCAAGACAAATAAATTTTGTCTTTAACCCCACATATTGTTCCATTCAAACTAAACTTGCATTCAGGTGTAATTACACACTGATTACACATACATTTTTGCCTGTTCTTTTAAAACATATTTTTCTTTATTAGGACAGTTTGCAGTAGAACATGTTTGTGCTCATCTTAAGAAGTCGGTATAGCAACAACACATTTTAATTCTTAGCTCTTCCCTCCCCCTTCTTCCATCTCCCAATTCTTTTCTCACTTGCAAAAGGCCAGTGTCTCTGTTTCTGTTGTGTGTTTTTGACATTTTGAATTATTTATACTTTGGGTTTCTTATCTAAGGGAAGGGATGCACCTACACACCTAACCTACTTCACGTATCACCGTGAAGTTTAAACTTCATTAAACTTGCTGATTTTTCCTTACCATCGTGTGTTACAACCAATTCTTTGTTACAGTCAGTCTATCTGGGACCTCATTGCTCAAGGTGCATCTTCTTCCCTAGAAACAGGCCCGCTGCTCCTGAGGCGCCACCTGTGGGCTTGCCCGGCCTCTGCCTCTAGTTTCTCACGGGTGCAGACTTTCCCTGCTAAAGTCTCCAAGGCTCCAGGCCGCGCTTAGGGCTGGTCCTTCACTCAGCCTCCCTCCGAGGCTCCCCCCACACACACACCTCTGGGCTCCCCCAGGGATTTGGAGCTCAGCACTGTCTGCTCTGTCCTGGCAGGAACAAAAGGAGCCCAATCCAGACACACCAGTTTCTCCCTGAAGGAGACCAAGACCAGCCCTCTTCACCCCCCACCCCCCTCCCACCCCACCCCCACCCCCACCCCATGAGCAGGCTTTTCCTGAACTCCACCCCTCTCAGTCTTAACCTCTTCCACTCCCTGCCCTCATCTCCTCTGCATAGTCTTGCACCATTTCCCCTCCTATTCCACAGAGCACTTTGCTGAAATATGCAGCATTTAACTGCTTTTCAAAGAAGGTTTTTATTTCTTACTTTTGGAAGGACAAATGCAAATTAAAAATAAGAGGCTTAATTTTCCCTATTGAAAAGAAGGGAAGAAGTTTTTCTCCCTCATTTTTCAGCATCTGCTTTAGATAACTTGTAATCTGAAGTACTTTCTCCTTCCCCTGACATGTATATAAATCCTTCTGTGGACTAAATAGATGCTCTTTTTTAGGGGCGAGGAAACATCTCCTACCTCATGATCTCTTTGGAAGGGTGGCCTTCCAAAGGACTGGGGGACAGTCCTTCCTCCAATTTGCAAACTGTCTCCTCTCACAGAGATGTAAGTTTTCATTTCCTGTTGATAAAGCCAATAAGTTAACACACAGGATTGCCCAACTACTAGGTTAGGTTAGAATATATTACCAATGCAAACACAGCAGTGAATTTCTTGCACTGAAGACTGCTTTCAGTCTATCTCAAGAAGACTACAGAGTGATGTGTGTCTGCTTAGGGCTCATGCTGAAGACTCGGTCCACCGATGGGGCACCGTTGGGAGGTGACAGTAATGTACACAGTACAAGCCAGGCTGATGGACCATTCAGCTCCACTCACCTAAACCTGGGCAACACTCCAGAGCCAACCCCCTGAGATAAGCAAAGCCAGGATCCCTAGAGAATTCCCCATTCCAAAGCAAGACACATGCACACCAGGCCTGCCAGCATAACCTGCAGTAACCTCTCTTGGAGCTCACTGAAGGTTCCTGCGTGTGGACTTCCTCTTGTACAACCAGTTATAACAGAGTGAATTATGAGAAAGGACATACACTGCAGACATAGCTGACACAACTCGGGCCCCTGTTCACCATTTCTGTCAATCATGCTCTAGAAGGCCCGCTAGGAGACCACATTCTGAAGTTTTAAACCCAACACAGTCAGTGTTCTTAACATTTCCTTTCCACCACTGTGAGCCCCTCGCTCCAAGTGTGCCATCGCCCAATTAAACTTCATTAAACTTGCTGATTTTTCCTTACTGTCGTGTGTTACAACCAATTCTTTGTTACAGTCAGTCTGTCTGGGACCTCATTGCTCACAGCAACGGTGGAAACTCCTGGAGGTGGGGCACAGCTGGAGGAGGGTGTTCTGGGTATACTGGGACCTTGGCCCCTCCTCCTCGCTGTTCTCTTTCACAGCCCCTACTCCTCCCCTCCTGTTCGCTCTCCCTCTCCTTCCCAGCCTCCTCCAGGTGAGCACCTTGGGATTCTCATTCTAAGATTCTGACTCCAAGGGCCTAAGGCAAGGGAATCAAGGAAACATGAACAGAAACCTCAGAAATGATGAGCAAAAAAACACTTTCTTCCTTATTTCATCACATGGTGTAAATGAGATTCTTGTCTTTGCAATCTTATCCAGTCACCTGTATCATGTGTGTCACTTTGTACATTAACACTTATTCAATAGTAATAATTAATTATTCAATAATTATTATTATTAAATATTGAATATAATTATTCAATATTGAGAAAATTATTCAATAGTAATAAGTAAGTATTCAATAGTAATTATTTGTGCCTTAATGTCATTTAAAAGGGGATGGAAAGTTACATTAATTTTTAAAAGTGCTTTCTTCTTCTACTGGCTTCTTGGAGGGAATTTCTGGGTTGGAAAGCAATTTTGTTTTCAATCATTTCCTCCTACACTATACACTATAGATATTTTAAGTGCTTCATATTTCTTATCACTCTGAAACACTCTATCACATTAGATGTTCAAGTAATCTAACGTTATAGACTACCGTACAATAATTGCCATAATTATAAGGTTATTTTGATAGTTATCAATATAGTCTCTTATAGTTGAGGGCTGACAATCACTCACACACATACACACACACACACACACACACACACACGCACACACACACGCCTACTGCTGTGCCATATGTAGTGATGAAATCAGTATCTGGTTACTTTCTTGGCAAATATTTCTTAGTTATCAAACACAAAATGTTGCACAACCTATTTGGGAACTAGATGAAATCTCAGCTCCTTTTCCCTTTCAGAACTCTGAAAATTACCTCGCATGGAATTGTAGCCATGACAGTCGGCAATAATAATTTTAACAGCAAGATACAACTACGCTCCCAGTCATCTATCAGATGCCAAAATGTTTGCCCATTTCAGAACACAGAACCAGATGCCAATCTTAAACTGAGGTGCATTTCTTAAGAGGTCGGTTACTTGAACTATTTGAGTATTTCTTCTTACTGGTAAGGAGTGTGCTTGTCTGTCTGTTTTGAGTCTGCAAAACAGGTCTGCAGACCTGAGCCCTGTCCATTCCACTGAAGATGGCCTCAAGCCCTCTGTTGGAAACTCTGACTCTCAATCAGCCACAGAGCACACTTTTGTGGGAACTGATGGGAAGTTCAGACAACTGAGCCTCTTTATAGATGAGCCTTTCAAAGGCTAACTGCCCCTAAAGTGTGTATTTTCTCCTGATCACTTTAGTTCAAAAGTAATTAAGCCCCCAGGATGTACATCAAAGTAATATAAAAACACAGCAGAATCTGTCAATTAATTTTTTCCAAACAAAAATAAATTTAGAAGAACAAACCAGGTGCATATGTTACATTTATGTTCAAATATTTTAAAGTGAATTATAGATTTTTGCATTAAAATCTAATTAGATTTGCACTGAAACTTCACAAGGACCTTAGCAGGGAGTCTTGGCCCGTTAATGACAAAAGATGGTCAGGTCCAACATCACAATCCTCCAGACTCCAAGACTAGGTTTTTTAAAATCAGCACATGTTTGTAGAACATAACGACTACATCCATCTTGGTGAGGAGGTGTGTGTACAGAACAGATCTGAATTCTTCTTATTCCCCTACCTTGTCACCTTCTCTCTTCTCTGTCTCTAGATCCCTGTCCCATCTGCAAAAGATCTATCTCTTTGTTTCCTGTCTCTTATTTTGTTCTTTAAATTAATATGAAAACTAAATAAAGTGAATGTTTTTCCTTTGCAATCTAAACTCTAGGCCTTGGTGAGCTCAACAGATCATAAGGCTTTAAATGTCACCACCAAATCTATATCTTCAGTCTAAACTTTTCATGCAACCCCTGGGCTAGTTTATCTAACCACCTACTTGACACTTCTACATGAATATTTAATAGGCATCTTAAACTTATAATGCTAATAATGGAGTCCATGTGTTATCTCTTGTGTCCCGCCCGCGTTCGGCTTAGTATCTAATATATAACAAGTTGTTTATAACATGTTTTTATTGTGTGAACATCTATTTTCTAACTTCACATAAAGTGAGATATTTCCAAAGAAAATTTTCTTGCCACTGCATTCAATTTCAAATGTTTTTGTACATATATGTTATGAAAATATAAATATGAATGGTTATAATTCCACTGAAATTTCTGACTTAAACTCATTTTATCTCTGACAAAAGAAAAGTTAAACCAGTAGATGAAGATATTGGGCATTAATTTTTCTAGCAATGTGTCTCATGGGAAATGTCTGTCAAGCGCATCAAAATCTTTATATTATCACAAACCATGTAATTACCTCTAGTGAAAGGAAGATATTGCAGAATGTATTAGGTCTGTCTGAAAGACAGTTATAGTGAAGTTAAAGTGCAGTCAATTCAGCACGCTGTGGCCTCTGTGCACCAGGTACTCCTACTGGACCGGCACACCACAGGCGCTTTCTTGCTTGTTTCCCACAGGAAGAGAAAAGAAAAAAGGTGATGTGACCGTCAGCTTCTCAGACATCGATAGTCCACTTCAGTAAGCTTAAGTGTTTTCTTGCCTGGTCCTCTGAGGTGATTACCCCGTGAGAGTACCCTGTGAGAAGATACAGAAGCAATCCTTTGATGATAAGTGTCCAACACGAAGACGACTGCATACTCACAGCCTGCTATGGTATGCAAGAAGATCTGAACAAATAAGTATGATTCATACACAAGGGCTACTAAGGAGCTCCAAGGAAAGGACAGAGTCAGAGGTTGGGGGGAACGAGGAAGGCTGGTAGGAACCACTATTGCTACCATAACTCGATGACTGCAGGGGTATTATATGTGAGATACTCTTCAAAGTACTTCACATACATTCTTTGTAGCAGTTACCCACGAACTCTATAAGATCAATACTGTTTATCGTCCAATTTTACAACTAACTGAACTAAGATAAAAGAGGTTAAGCCATTTTCTCAAAGCTAGAATTATTTTTATTTAAACACAGCTTGTGTGTACACTATCTGGATAATCTCTGCTTCATAAAATATCTTGTAAGGATTATGTTGACAGAAGAGGAAAATGTCGGTGCAAATAGAGTTCACTTGTAGAAAGGCGACTGAATTTAATCATCACCATCAGAATGTAGAAACGAGAAATCCAGGAAACCAGTGACTGAAGGTGAAACTATAAATGAGGGAGGGAAAGAAAATGAGAAGAGGAGAGGAGGAAGAGGGTAAGAGAGGGAGGCAGGGAGGGAGCCTATGTGGGCGCCTGAACGAACTGCCCATGTCAGTTCCCACAGGAGGCGCCCAGGTACTGGCTGTCCTGGCATGACTGCCTGCAGCCACCTCCTTGCTTGTCTAAGGCATCTCCTTGGACAGTGCCTTAGATGTCACCCTGACCCTAGTGCTCTGAAGTGCTGGGTGACGGGCCGAGTTGTAAGCCCACAGACCTGAGACCCCATGCATGTGGGGGCCACAGTTGCTCATCTGGGCCAGGCTTCCCTCACCAATCCGAAGGAATAGTGAACAGGCCTCCACACTCAGGACCAGCACATGCCTCATGTGCGCTCACACACTGGCTTTGACTGCTAATTTTGTCCAAGGAGCTTTCTCCACTGGTCTCACATATAATACCCCTGCAGTCATTGTATTAGGTACTCACCGGACAACGCCAGACAGACAGGTTCACTGGTTAATTACAGAGGTGATGCTATCACTTGTACGATATTTTGTTGATTTTTTACAGATAGCTTTCTAATGAGTCCTTCAGAAAATGATGTTTAGGAAAAAAAAAAAAAAAAGAAACTATGAAGCAAAATACATATGCACAGACACAGACACACCAGCCGGCAAATACTACTGAGATGAATAAGTCCCCCCCAAAAAATAGTCTAAATCCCATCAGCTGATGATAAGAATCAGACATGCTTCCGCCATCTTGGTATTTATTACCTGCTAGAAGCACAACATCTAGCTATATGTGACACATTGGTCTATAAAGTTCTTATGGAAGTGCAGTAGTGCAGGTGTATAAAATATGCAAATGAAACATTATATATAAATAAACAAGTATACACATATTTTAGAAAGTGAGCGATAAAGGCCTGGCAGCAGTTACATATTTTCATAAACCAAAGAGACCATATATGTTTCCCCTCTTAAATTTATTAAATTTAAGGCAAATTCATTTATTCTCAGCCACCGAAAGAAATAGCCAATTTAAAGCATCCCTCTGACACGCCTTCCGATGGCGTTCCTCTGATGGAGTCAGATACAGTTGTAAATATCTTCACTGGGATTTGTTCCTGTCTTGGTTTTCTCTGTAAGATGTTGTATGGTTTTTCTATTACAAATAAACTCCTTGTTTGGAAAGAGGCCTAAAATAAATTAATGCTATTGATTTCCAAACTTCACAGTGTGTTTCCGACAGTACCTGGCGTTCCTCCGCAGCCCATCTTTCCAGCACTGCTGTACCCAACGCACCCTCACGCGGGCAGGTCCGGTGCTGCGGCTCCCGAGACAGCCCGCCTGAATCGTGTATATGTGACACTCGGCCCTCTGTGACCAAAGACCGCAGAGCTGTCTCCTATTCCTTTCTCTAGCACACAGGACATCTGCACAAACATCACCATGGCTACGACCATGAACAAATGAAAAATTAGAATAAATATACTTTTTTATTTTTTAATCTTTATTAGTGCATTACATATATGCATCATGATTACACTCCATAATGGGGATTTGTACCAGTATAAGACACAATTTAATTCTCATTTTTTCCCATAGCCCTACCCACCCTACCACCCTCCCGTATACATAAAATTTGTTTCCTTACTTTTTTGTTCTAATCTCATTATTTTTCCCCCTTCACCCTATTTTACATTGAGCATTTTCTATTTCATAATATATAACACACAATTCTAGGACTCATTTACATCTTTATTTTCTCATACCAGAGAAAAGATGTGATATGTACCTATCTGTGACCTATTTATTTCACTTATGAGGATATCCTCAAGGTATGTCCATTTAAGCAGAAATGATTCAAACTTATCATTTTTTATGGCAGAGTAATACTCCATTCTGTACAAGAACCACAGCTTTTCTACCCAGTCTCCAGTTGATGGACACTGGGTTGTTTCCAAGATGTAGCAATCAAAAATTGGGCTGCTATAAACATGGGTGCACATATGTCACTGTGATATGAGTCTTTTAATTCTTGTGTGTATACACCTAGCAGGGCAACAGCTGGGTCAAGTGGGACCTCCAATTTTAGCTTTTTGAGGAATCTCCAAACTGATCTCTACAGGGGTTGTATGAGTCTACACTCCCACCAACAGTGGAGAAGGGTTCCTTCTTCTCCGCAGCCTCACCAACATTTGCTGTTGGCTGATTATGAAATGGTAGCCATTCTTTGTGGAGTGAGATGAAATCTCAATGTTGTTTTCATCTGCATCTCTCAATGACTGATGATGATGAGAATGTATTCATATGCTTCTTAGCTGTTCTTACTTCTTCCTCTGAAAAATATCTGTTCATTTCAGATGCCCATTTTTGAATTGGGTCATTAAATTTAGGCGGGCTGATTTTTGTGAGCTCTTTATATATTCTAGATAGTAGCCCTTTGTCTGAGGAACAACTGGTAAAGATTTTTTCCCACATTGTTGGTTGCCTTTTTGCTCTGTTGGTGGTTTCCTTTGCTGTGCAGAAGCGTTTTAAGAGAACGAGGTCCCATTTGTTGATTTCTTTTGTCAATTCCTGTGCTATAGAAGTTTTGTTCAAGAAGTCTTTCCCTAAGCCAATGTCTTTGAAAGTTTTACCTAACCTGTTTTGCAGTAGGTTTAGAGTGTCTGTTTTAATATTTAGGTCTCTTATACACTTTGATTTTAGCTTGGTGCATGGTGAAAGAGTTAGATCTAGTTTTAGTCTTCAGCAAGTTAAAGCCCAGTTTTTCCAGCATGATTTGTTAAAGAGGCTATCTTTGCTCCATTGAGGATTTTTGGCTCCTTTGTCAAAGATGAGGTGGCTCAATGTATCTGGAGTAGTTTCTGGATCTTCCTGTCTGCTCCATTGATCCTCAGGTCTGTTACTTTGGCAGTACCATGCAGTTTTTATCACGGTGGCTTTATAGTATAGTTTCAGGTTTGGAATTGTAATACCCCCCACCATATCCCTGTTGCTTAGAATTGCTTTGGCTATTCTAGGTCTTTTGTGGTTCCAGATGAACGTTTGGATTTTTTCTCTAGATCTGTGAAATATGCTGTTGGGATTTCAATCAGGATTGCGTTGAATGTGTACAGTAGTTTTGGGAGTATAGCCATTTTGACAATATTGGTACTTCCTACCCAGGAGCAAGGTATGTCTTTCCATTTTTGGATATCATCTTTTATCTCCTCTTTCAGAGTGATATAGTTTTTGGAGTAGAAGTCTCACCTCCTTTGTTAGATTGATTCCTAGGTATTTTATTTTTGCGGGCGCTATTGTGAAAGGGACTGACTCTCCATTTTCTATCTCAATGAGTCTACTGTTTGTGTATACGAAGGCTATTGATTTTTGAACGTTTACCTTGTAACCAGCTACACAGCTAAAACTGGCGATTAGGTCCAGCAGTTTTTTAATTGAGTTCTTAGGATCCTCTAGACAGAGTATCATGTCATCAGCAAATAATGACAATTAAACTTCTTCTTTTCCAATCTTTATTCCTTTTATTTCTTTCTCTTGCCTAATTGCTATGGCTAATATTTCCAGAACTATATTGAACAGAAGTGGTGAGAGAGGACATCCTTGTCTTGATCCTGATCTTAGTGTGAAAGGTTTCAGTTTTTGACCATTTAGTATGATATTGGCTGAAGGTTTCTTGTAGATAGCTTTTATTAGTTTGAGATAGAGACCATTTATTCCGATCTTCTGTAGAGTTTTGAACATAAATGGGTGTTGTATTTTGTCAAATGCTTTTTCTGCATCAATTGAGATGACTATATGATTTTTGTCCTTAAGCCTGTTAATATAGTGTATAACATTGATTGATTTACATATGTTGAACCATCCTTGCATCCCTGGAATGAATCCAACTTGGTCAGGGTGTATAATCTTTTTGAAAATTCTCTGTATTCTGTTTGCCAGGATCTTATTGAGGATTTTTGCATCGATATTCATTAGAGATATTGGCCTGTAGTTCTCTTTTTTGGTTGGGTCTTTCTCTGCTTTTGGAATCAGGGTAATGGTTGCTTCCAGGAATGAGTTTGGGAGTACTGCTTCCCTTTCAATTTCATTAGAGAGTTTCAGAAGTAGAGGTACTAACTCTTCTTTAAAAGTTTTATAGAATTCAGCAGAAAAACCATCAGGTCCAGGGCTTTTCTTTGTTGGCAAGTTTTTAATTACATTTTCAATTTCACAGATTGTTATTGGGGCATTTAACATTTCTATATCTTCTTTATTCAGCTTTGGGAGTTCATATGTGTCTAGAAATCTATCCATTTCTTCTATATTTTCCATTTTATTGAAGTATAAATTTTCAAAGTAGGTGTTTATTATCCTCTGGACTTCCTCTGGGTCAGTAATTTCTCCATTCTCATTCCTAGTAGCATAGATATGAGCCTTTTCCTTCCTTTCTTTAATGAGGTTGGCTAAGGGTCTATCAATTTTGTTTATCCTCTCAAAGAACCAACTTTTCGATTCATTGATTTTTTTGAACTGTTCTCTTGGTTTCTGTTGCATAAATTTCTGCCCTGATCCTTATAATTTCTTGCCAAATGTGAGCTTTGGGTTTGTTTTGCTCCTCTGTTTCTAGTTGCTTGAGGTTCAGCATTAAATTGTTTGTTTGAACTTTCTCTGTTTTCTGGATGTAGGCTTTCACTGCTATGAATTTTCCTCGTAGAACTGCTTTCATTGTGTCCCATAAATTTCTAGATGTTGTACTGGGGTTATCGTTTAGTTGTAAGAACTGCTCAATTTCTTCTCTAATTTCTTCTGTGACCCATTGGTTGGTCAGCAGAGTGTTGTTCAGTTTCCATGTGTTTGTGAAGATCCTGGGCTTTCCTTTGCTATTCAGCTCCAATTTCAGGGCACTATGGTCTAACAGTATATAAGGGATAACTTTAATCCCTTTATATTTGCTTAAACCTGTTCTATGAATGAGTACATGGTCTATTTTGGAAAATGACCCATGAGCAGCTGAGAAGAATGTAAATTCTGACTTTGTGGGATGAAATACTCTGTAGGCATCTATTAAGTCCATTTGCTGAAGAGTCTGGTTGAGCTCAAGGATTTCCTTAGCGACTCTTTGTCCAGTCGATCTGTCTCTTTGTGACAGTGGGGTATTCAGGTACCCTACTATCATTGTATTGGAGTTTATCTGGTTTTTCAAGACCGTTAATATTTGTTTTATATAGTTGGGTGCATTAGAATTTGGAGCATAGATATTTAAGATTGTGATTTCTGTCTCTTGGATTTTTCCCTGAACTAAAAGATAGTGTCCATCTTTATCTCTCTTTATCAGCTTTGGCTTGAAGTCTATTTGGCCTGCAAATAAAATCACCACTCCTGCTTTCTTGCTGTTTCCTGTCGCATGGGGTATTGTTTTCCATCCCTTTACTCTCAGTCCATGGGTTTCTTTCTGAATTAGGTATGTTTCTTATATGCAGCAGATTATAGGATCTTGTTTTTTGATCCACTCTGCCAGTCTGTATCTCTTAATTGGCGCGTTGAGTCCATTGACATTTATGGTTATGACTGATATAGGCAAGTTTAGTGCTGCCGTGTTTTGCTGGTCTTGGCTGTGTTATTCTACTTTTGCCCTTTCTCCATCAGTTTCTTGTTTGGTGCCATGGGTTGACTTGGTTAGGTCTCATGGATTTGTAACTTTCCTTATTTTTCTCCAAGATATTCTTTAAAATGTTTTGGAGCACAGGTTTTGTATTTTTGAAATTTTTCAGGTGTTCTTTGTCATGAAAGTATTTTATTTCCCCATCAATTTTGAAGGATAGTTTTTCAGGATACATTAGTCTGGGCTGGAAATTGTTTTCCTTTAGGGCTTGGAAGACTTCACTCCAGACTCTTCTTGCACTGAGTGTTTGAGTTGAGAAGTCCGCTTTGATCCTGATGGGATTCCCTTGGAATGTAACTGTTTTCTTTTCTCTGACTGCTTTCAGTAGTTCATTCTTTTTTTGGATATCTGGGTCTTTTATGATGATATGCCTAGGTGTAGATTTTTTCATGTCACGGGCATGTGGCATTCTGTATGCTTCATATATTTGTATGTCCAATTCTTTACCTTTTTCTGTGACGTTTTCTGCCATTATCTCTGTGAGTAGCTTTTTGATGTCTTTAGCATTGTCTCCTGCTTCCTCAGTGACTCCAATCAATCTTATGTTATTCTTCTTTGAATCATCTAGGAGCTGTTGGATTGTCTTTTCATTATTGCTTGCTTTTTTCCATAGATTATGCCTTTCCAGTTCATTGGTTGAGATCCTGTCTTCTAGGTCTGAAATTCGGTCTTCTGCCAAATTCATTCTATTGCACAAGCTTTCATTTTCTTTCTTAATTTCCTGGGCTTCTGCTTGTAGGTGTTTAAAAGATTTCAGTGCTTTTGCTATCTTGCATTCTATCAGCTCCATGATTTCCTCTTTACCTTTATTAATCATCATGTTGACAGTGTCCAATATCTCTGCTTTCATCTCAGAGATAAGCTCTGATTTCCATTTTACTAGATCTGCTTTGGTTACCCTTTCCGAGGGCCCTGGAGACTGGGCTTCACACTTCTCTATCTCCCTTCCCCCTGTGTTACTTGGATGAGAGGATCTTTGTGTCTGAGATTTGGAGTGTTTCCTCATCTCTGACCTGCCCTGTTTTCTGGCGCTGTTTGTTCCAAGTTACTTTCCTTTTAATAGTTAGGAACCTTAAAATAGCAGTGTATAGCAGTGTTTAGCAGCGTATAGCAGTATTTCCTGGGTTGCTCTTTGCAGTCTGTATTGGGACCAATACAAGCTGACTGGATGTGCTTCTGCAGTTACTGTGGAGAAAATCAGACTCTGATCTGCTAACCTCAGTCCCTGGGCGCTCTTCCGGCGCAGGCCTGGAGGCCAGGAAGCTCCAACCCCAGCACAGATTCAGTGACGCAGACTCGGTGCTGCAGTCACCGCTTCCCGAGCCGCCCGCAGCTAAACTCAGTCCCTGGGAGCTACATGAGTCTGGGTTGGAAGTTGTTTTCCTTTAGGGCTTGGAAGATTTCACTCCAGGATCTTCTTGCACTGAGTGTTTGAGTTGAGAAGTCCGCTCTGATCCTGATGGGCTTCCCTTGGAATGTAACTGTTTTCTTTTCTCTGGCTGCTTTCAGTAGTTCATTCTTTTTTTTGATATCTGGGACTTTTATGATGATATGCCTAGGTATAGATTTCTTCATGTCACGGGCATGTGGCGTTCTGTATGCTTCATATATTTGTATGTCCAATTCTTTACCTTTTTCTGTGAAGTTTTCTGCCATTATCTGTGTGAATAGCTTTTTGATGTCTTTAGCATTGTCTCCTGCTTTCTCAGTGACTCCAATCAATCTTATGTTATTCTTCTTTGAATCATCTAGGAGCTGTTGGATTGACTTTTCATTATCACTTGCTTTATTCCATAGATTATGCCTTTCCAGTTCATTGGTTGAGATCCTGTCTT
Source organism: Petromus typicus (assembly GCA_004026965.1). Lineage (NCBI taxonomy): Eukaryota > Metazoa > Chordata > Mammalia > Rodentia > Petromuridae > Petromus > Petromus typicus. The sequence goes on from PVIR01004113.1 coordinate 75,944, forward strand.
CTAGGTCTGAAATTCGGTCTTCTGCCATTTTCATTCTATTGAGCAAACTTTCATTTTCTTTCTTAATTTCCTGGGCTTCTGCTTGTAGGTGTTGAAAAGGCTCCATTGCTTTTGCTATCTTGGATTCTATCAACTCGATGATTTCCTCCTTAGCTTTATTAATCATCATGTTGACAGTGTCCAGTATCTCTGCTTTCATCTCAGAGATCAGTTCTGATTTCCATTTTACTAGATGTGCTTTGGTTACCATTTCTGAGGACCCTGGAGACTGGCCTTCCAACTTCTCTATTTCCCTTCCCCCTGTGTTACTTCAAGGTGAGGATCTTTGTATCTGAGATTTTGAATGTTTCCTCATTTCTGACCTGCCCTGTTTTCTGGTGCTGTTTGTTGCAAGTCTCTTTCCTCCTAATAGTTAGGAACCTTAAAATAGCAGTGTTTCCTGGGTTGTTCTTTGCAGTCTGTTTTGGGACCTAAAGAAAAACCCCTAGTTCTGGCACACCATATGAGGCACTCAATCAATACAGTCAGAACACCTTCTCCTGTCTGCTTTAGAGGCAGGAGGGCTATGGCTCCTGAACTGCTACAATGGCGCTGCCTGAGGTTCCAATGGGCCTGCCTGCTCACCAGTACAGAGTCTCTGGGCTCACTTGTGCAGTTGGCCTAGAGGCCAGAAGGCTGTAGGCCCTGTGCAGCTGTAATGGTATGGTCTGATGTTCCAACAGGCCCACCTACTCACCAATACAAGGTGACTGGCTGTGCTTCTGCAGTTGCCGTGGAGAAAGTCAGATTCTGACCTACCAACCTCAGTCCCTGGGCGCTCTTCCGGCATGGGCCTGGAGGCCAGTAAGCTCCAACCCTGGCACAGATTCGGTGATGCAGATTTGGTAGTGCAGTCACCATTTCCCAAGCTGCCCGCTGCTAAACTCAGTCCCTGGGTGCTCTTCTGGCGTGGGCCTGGAGGCCGGTAAGCTCCGGTGTCGCAGTTGCCATTTCCTGAGCCTCCCGCTGCTAACCTCTGTCCCTGGGCACTCTTCTGGTGTGGGCCAGGGTCAGTATTCTTATTTAAAGTGTAACACGTAGGGCCGGGGATTTAGCTGAGTGGTTCCAGCACCTGTCTTGCAAGTGCAAGGACTGGGGTTCGATCCTCGGTAACCACATAACAATACTGGGCGTGGAGACTCACCCCAGCAGCAACCAGTACCACATATCACAGTGCCGGGTGTGGTGGCTCACGCCTGTAATCCCAGCACTCGGGAGGCAGAGGCAGGAGGATTGCTGTGATGTGAGTTTAAGGCTGAGCTCAGGGCCAGCCTGAACCACAAAGTGACACCCTGTCTCAAAAAACCTTAATAATAAATAAATAAATAAATAAAAATAAAGTGCAACAGCTAGTCATCTTAATATAGTTTTAAAAAGTGAGGAAATTTTTAATTCCTACTGCATCTGAGTTTCTAACAGAATCATGTTTTATGTATAAGAATGGTGGCTGTGTGCTCTTGACATAGAATCATTTTTATAAATTATTAAATTATTAAAAGAAGCCTGGGCATAATCTCATAATCTCTTCTTAACAGAGCTATGTTTTATTTTTTCAAAGCTGTCTTTTAAGGAGTGCCCCACGAGTGTGTGTGCACATGGACACACGCATATGCACACACACACACACACACACACACACACACACACACACACGGGTCTACTTCTGCTTTCTTTATTCTCTCCTCTTGTCAGATGTTGCTATTAGCCAGTCAGTCAATCAACCTATAAAATGCAAATTGCAACTCACAATGATATTTTTTCCAGGCTTCCCATTGTAGGCAGCAAACATAAAATGCATTTTTCAAAGAAAAGTCAAATGAGCCTCCTATGAAAAAAGTGTTTTATTTAGAATTTTCATGTTTTATAAAATAAAAATGCCCTCCCCTGGAAAGCACTTCTGCTGGCTAATTCAGTTCCATGCTGCCTGACCTTCACCTGATTGTCCCAGAGCTTGCTGGCATTTTCCAGTTTGGGCTATAATAACAGACACGAAGAACAGAATGGACTTTCTGTGCCCATTTTATCCCTAAGGATTTAAAAATCAGCCTTTATTTTTCCCATACTCAAAACAAGGCATTTTTTTAAAATATAAAACGGAAATACGGTTAGTGTAGAAGTGGGTTGGTAAATGCTCTGTGGCTAAGTGCTGAAAGAAAAAGCAGATGCCTATGGATGTTTCATGGATTTATCTTTAAGCCCAAGTGACTCCCGGCGAGGCTGGGCTGCAGTCCTCTATCCGACTCTGCAGAGCTCCGGGGGGGACTCCCGGGCAGCCGCGCCTGTGGCCTCCCTGTGCACAGGTGTGCTCTGCCGCAGGGAATGTCCTGCATGGGCTCGCACTGGCCACGTCCCTCATCTGTCTCCACAAACTCATCTTCCTCTGCTTCCACTCTTTCCTCTCCAACAGCCCTTCAGCTGCTTTCCATATAAAAATGAATAAAAAGGAAAATCAAAGCCTTTTTCAAGTTGCAAAACTCCCCTCCTGCTGAGCTAACAGATTTCTCTCCCTTTTGTCTCAGAAAGGAGACAGAGCACACCCGTAAACTCTCCGTCCTCACACACCAACAGCTGTGCCATAGGCTGACTCGAAAACACTCTGATCTTCCCAATATGTGAAATTTGTCACAGATTTTAATAAAAATTCACACAAAATTTACGAATGTGAAATTTGAAATGTTTTCTGTTACTTCATTGAACAATACTCACCTATTAATAAATTACATGAGAAAGATTTTAATTCATATCACTGATAAAAGTCATCTAAATTCTTTAAAGTGTGAAAATGTCAGTGACCTTCAGTAAACATTTTATCACACACTGTATTTTATTTTCTAAATATTTAAGAGAATACTCCTTAAAGGTAACATCATTTTAAGCTTTTGTGATGAGTAAGCATTCAGAATATGGTTTTTAACTAACCAAATTGAGCACTTAAAGAAAAAGATGATGATCAGCATCCTCTGCTTGGCATTTTTTTCTTGAAAAGAATAATAGCATAAAAAGTTCCAACCACAGGAAAGATTGCAATCTACATGTAGGGGAAATTATAAGCATATATGGAAGAAAAAGCCACAAAAGACTCATCCCTGTGATAGAATTCGAGCAACCACTACACACACAAAAGAAGTCTCAGCATGTAGAAATTTCACAGGGCCAGTGGCTGCCCGGACTCTTTTTTTTTTTTTTTTTTTTGATTGAAATCTTTATTGGTACATCATGGTATGAATGTACCACTCACACCAGCTCAGCTCCTCCCTCCATGTGTCACGACTCCATGGATCCACGTGTCTATGAAGAGGAAGCAGAAGAGAAGTAAATATTCTCTGGACTTTGTTAGCTTTGATCTCCACAGCATCTGGCGCTGTGACATTTTCTCCTGCTCAGTTTCACTCACCTAACTTGCATATTGCCATTACAGATGATGGAAAAGCGTGATTTACCTATCTCTGTAACAAAACAGCAGGAGATTAACTTTGAATACCACTAGCTAGAAGGAAAGAAGATTGATATGCATCTATTGGTAGAACTCTTGAGGCTTGAGAGTGATAATCCTAAACTAAATAAATAAATTAAAAATGTAGTAGGAATAGGAAGCAAATCTTGACCTGGTGTATTTAATCTCCAATATACCAGCCTGCTCCATGTTTACCACCGCATCTATTAACTTCAGAGGTAATTAGGGTTCACAGCATGCTGATAAAATAATTAGAACTCAAAAATCATTAAATAATAATAACCAGCTAATTCATTTTCTCTTTTCAAAATATAAACAATTATAATAACTCCAAACTGAGTAAATGGCTAATTATACAAAGATTTAAAACTTGTTTAGCAAAAATAAGTTGACATAAGTAATTAACTTCTGTGTATGAGTCCAGAAATGAAAATAGAAATAGAAAACTCCTGAAACCCAAAGCCAAAGGCAAAACTTTAGACACAGAGGGAAAAAAAGATAACAACCAGAAGGACAATGATTTTATAACTAGCTCTTCAAACAGCAAAGTCAGAAGAAAAAGGAATGTATTTTCAAGATGTTAAGAGAAAATTGCCAGTTTAAAATTCAGGAGCCAACAGAAATATCCCTCAGTGATAAGGACAAGGTAAAACAACAATAACAATTTATTAATTCAGGCAAATTATTATTTTTAGACAAATAGGAACTGAGAAAATTCATCACTAACAGACAGAGTAGATGAATATTAGTCTCCAGGCAAATTAAAATAATTGAAAATCAATTCATAAATGTAAAAAACCCTGAAGAAAAATAAAAACTTTGAATATGTGGGTAAATCTAAATTAATATTCACTACTTACAACAATACTTTGTGGTTTACCATATACAAAGAATTAGAATACATTTATACTAGAAAACAATGGTGATTCCCTAGTAGCATATATTTTCCAGTGTAACTACAGAGAATAGAACAAAAGTAGTTACACTAAAAAGAAGAGTTGAAGACAAGTAGCTTAAATATCAAAAACTTAACAAACAAATAGTAAGTTAAACACCAAAACACAAAAGATAGTAATTATAGCACATAAGAAAATATAAGAGACAGCTGCAATGGAGGAAATCAACAAAGTCAAAGGAAGTCAATCACAACCAGAAACATACATGCAAGGATTTCTAAATAAATGTTTAAAACTAAATTGATGCAATATACAAGAGGGTAACATATCATTTTAATCTATTTCATATATACATTATGATCCTACTCAACACTGAGAGTTTGCTCCAGTACATGATACACCTTGATTCTCATTTTTTCTATTGCCCTGCCCTCCCTGCAATTCTCCACAGGAGGGTAATATAACATGACCAATTTATATTTGGTTCTGGAATAAAAAACTGATTTAGTGTCCAAAACTACTCAATGATATTTTACCCCATTAACAAAATTAAAAAAAAGAAAATCGTAGAATCCTAACAGTCACTGTAATAAAAGCAGTAAGTAACCTGACCTTAACTCAAGCTGAAACCTGTCTGCAGAAACTGTCATATAAGGCAATATTGTTAAATGTGTCAGATTGTATCTAGAAGAGTCTTCAGTACACTTCCTGGTAAAATAACAAATCTGTCTCGCGTATTGTTAGGGGTCGCTTGGGACTCATGGCTGCTGCATGATCCATCACAGGAATGCTGCCGGGACTCAAGCCGAAGGTGGCTGGTGGAGACAGGCAGGCCGAGATGCCCTCTATGTCTCTTTTTACTCAGTGTGACATGCTGCCCTACGTATTCTACTAACTAGCCCTTCCATTTTGTAGAGGTTTACAAAATGTTCTTTGTATTCTGTTAAAGATGTTTACTTGTTTTGGAGTTTACTTGTCTCCAGGCCCACGCCGGAAGAGCGCCCAGGGACTGAGGTTAGCAGCAGGCGGCTCAGGAAGAGGTGACTGCAGCACCGAGTCTGCGTCACTGAATCTGCGCCGGGTTTGGAGTTTGCTTGTCTCCAGGCCAACGCCAGAAGAGCTCCCCGGAACTGAGTTTAGCAGCGGGCGGCTCGGGAAGCGGTGACTGCAGCACCGAGTCTGCGTCACTGAATCTGCGCCGGGGTTGGAACTTCCTGGCGCCCAGGCCTGCGCCGGAAGAGCGCCCAGGGACTGAGGTTAGCAGGTCAGAGTCTGATTTTCTCCACAGTAACTGCAGAAGCACATCTAGTCAGCTTGTATTGGTCCCAATACAGACTGCAAAGAGCAACCCAGGAAACACTGCTATACACTGCTATTTTAAGGTTCCTAACTATTAAAAGGAAAGTAACTTGGAACAAACAGCGCCAGAAAACAGGGCAGGTCAGAGATGAGGAAACACTCCAAATCTCAGACACAAAGATCCTCACCTCCAAGTAACACAGGGGGAAGGGAGATAGAGAAGTGTGAAGCCCAGTCTCCAGGACCCTTGGAAATGGTAACCAAAGCAGATCTAGTAAAATGGAAATCAGAGCTTATCTCTGAGATGAAAGCAGAGATATTGGACACTGTCAACATGATGATTAATAAAGCTAAAGAGGAAATCATGGAGCTGATAGAATGCAAGATAGCAAAAGCACTGGAACCTTTTAAACACCTACAAGCAGAAACCCAGGAAATTAAGAAAGAAAATGAAAGCTTGCGCAATAGAATGAATTTGGCAGAAGACCGAATTTCAGACCTAGAAGACAGGATCTCAACCAATGAACTGGAAAGGCATAATCTATGGAAAAAAGCAAGCAGTAATGAAAAGGCAATCCAACAGCTCCTAGATGATTCAAAGAAGAATAACATAAGATTGATTGGAGTCACTGAGGAAGCAGGAGACAATGCTAAAGACATCAAAAAGCTATTCACACAGATAATGGCAGAAAACTTCACAGAAAAAGGTCAAGAATTGGACATACAAATATATGAAGCATACAGAACGCCACATGCCCGT
>PVIR01004114.1:5295-82061 GCA_004026965.1 Petromus typicus
AGAGGAAGAAGTAAGAGCAGCTAAGAAGCATATGAAGAAATGCTCAACATCATTAGTCATTCGAGAGATGCAGATGAAAACAACATTGAGATTTCATCTCACTCCACATAGAATGGCTGCCATTTCAGAATCAGCCAACGGCAAATGTTGGCGAGGCTGCGGAGAAGAAGGAACCCTTCTCCACTGTTGGTGGGACTGGTAGACTCGTACAACCCCTGTGGAGACCAGTTGGAGAATCCTCAAAAAGCTAGGATTGGAGGTCTCATTTGACCCGGCCATTGCCCTGCTAGGTATATACACACAAGAATTAAAAGACTCGTATCACAGTGACATATGTGCACCCATGTTTATAGCAGCTCAATTTGTGATTGCTACATCTTGGAAACAACCCAAATGTCTATCAACTGGAGACTGGATAAAAAAGCTGTGGTTCTTCTACAGAATGGAGTATTAATCTGCCATAAAAATGATAAGTTTGAATCATTTCTACTTAAATGGGCATAGCTTGAGGATATCCTCATAAGTGAAATAAATAGGGCACAGATAGGTACATATTGCATCTTTTCTCTGGTATGAGAAAATAAAGATGTAAATGAGTCCTAGCATTGTATGTTATATATTGTGAAATAGAAAATGCTCAATGTAAAATAAGGTGAAAGGGGACAATGTTGAGATTGTAACAAAAAAGTAAGGAAGGAAACAAATTTTATGTATATGGGGGGGTGGTAGGGTGGGTAGGGCTATGGGAAAAAAATGAGAATTAAGTTGTGTCTTATACTGGTACAAATCCCCATTATGGAGTGCAATCATGATGTGTATATTTAATGTACCAATAAAGATAAAAAAATGTGTCATGTACTGGTACGAATCCTCAACGTTGAAAGTGATCGCAATGTATATATCAAAGGTACTAATAAGATCAATTAAAAATTAAAGAAGGAAAATAGTGAAATTAGAACAGAAGAAACACTGCACCATAATACACAAATTGAAGAAAGACAAAGAAGAAGCAAACAAAAACACTTACCTACATGGAAACAAATTAAAAAGTAATGAACTTATCAGAAACAATATAAGGAATAAAGTTTTTAAAAAAGTTTTGAAAAAAGACAAACCAACACTTTTCTAAGATCAGTGAAATTGAGGTAGTATAGAATAAAGATGGGTAGAATGGAGACAAATAAAACATTATTTTAAAAATGAATTTCATAGTTTTATAACACAAGATCAGTTCAAAATTTCCTTTTTTTTTTTTTTCCTAGAACATAATAACCCTGGGGAATCGTCTACCATGACAAATGGGTTCAGCAGATGGGCTTCTTTCACCTGCAAATATTTTACCCTTGAAATACACTTTTTCTTATGAATAGAGCATTATATTTCTGAGAGTGAATCATTCTTTTCTAAGACCTAACAGGGAACTTCCTCTATATTCACAAATACCACCAAAACCAGATAACGATATTTACCTTCAATCTATAGTGCATCCTTTTGTCTTCAGGATCAACACTCTATTTCTTCGAGTGTATAATTTTACACTTCTAAGAAATTCTTCTGTGTCTCTTACTGATGCATCCTAAAAATTTATCATTGAACATGTTAGTGAGGTTCTGGTATGCAGTGGACTACGTCCATACATCCTTTTCAGGATCTAGTTGTCCTGAACAAAGAACTGTAAAGGAAACAAGGTAGGAAGATTTCATATTTATTATAACATAGGAAGAGTAATATGCTTTCCAGTTAGTGCAGGCCAATTAAAAGTAAAAAAAGAATTATACCATGCAGAATGTGTGGGAAGCAGTTCGGTTTAAGGCCTTTGTACCAGGGGCTTGTTATCTTTTGCATCCCTGGGCCTGGTGGGATTCATGAGTCGGGGACCTGCATTAATGGCGCCGCCCTGAATTAAATCGGGGGTCTGCTCTGAAAGGAGCTGCCTTGGGTGATTGCCACAGACATGCTGGCACCAGAAAAACTGCCCTAAACTTTACACTGACTCTGACCCCTCCCTTCATGAGGGGTCACGGGTTTAGTTTCTTTTTACATTTCCTTGAGAAAGGAATGTGGAGGGAGACTGAGCTTGTGGCTGTTCAAGGTCATGAGAAAACATGAGAAAAACAGAAACTGTTCCATAGGATTGGCAGAGTGTTTTCCAAGCGGTTCAAAAATATTTTTCTGCTAATGGGGTGTTTTTGACTTGTTTGACGAATAACAAGAATAACCTCCCGTCAACAACAGCATCTGTGCCGGTGTTTACCGATAACAAGGGGTAATTGGGACCAAGACATGGGCGGAAGAGGAAACAGGTTAAGGTTGTGGCAAGGGATACTCCTTGTTAAGAGTGTATAAATAAGGCACTGACAATAAACTCGGCACTTTCAGCCTTCTGTGGGCTGAGGTCCTTCCGGTAACATCTGTTTCTCTTAGAGTTTTTTCTTCATCCTCCCCCTCCAACTGGAGTTCTGCTTTATTGCTGGCAGGCGCTGGCGAGAAGGCACAGTGGGCCTCTGGAAAAAATGACAGTGGCCACGAGGCCAATGACTAACATCTGCCACGGACTGTTTGTGGTGTGGGGATCTAGGGAGCACTGAAGTCAGGAATGGACGGAGTTGGCGATGACAGACAACACACTAACACAAGAGAGGCTGGTGATGCTGCTGCAATGTTTACTGAAGTGAAGCCTTTTTTTATACAGAAGTTACAGCTGGATAGTGATTTCATTCTAGAATTTTTTAAAAGAGATAACAAAAAATAGACAGACTTGTTTTATTTTGGGCACAAGGGCAGTTAATCACTATGAAAGCATCGGTAAAGGTCTGTTTTTTGGCAGGGGTTGTTTTGTTCAGTACACCTGGGGTTGTAACGACCTATATGCCTATTCAATTGGAAGTGTCAGTAAAAGTATTATCGTGTTGTGAAGGTCAGCAGTGCTGGCAGCTGTTATGAAGCTGATTTTACTGGGAAGAAGCATAAGTCTTTATAAACACGTTTTTCTCTCTTTTTGATGCTATAACACATCAAAAAAAGGGGGGTCACTTTTAAAGCACTAAATTCTGAAAAATAATCACTAAGTCTGGGAACTAAGTCTGGGAACTAAGTGGCGCCAAGCTCTTGAGGCAATGAATACACAAGGTTAGCAAGCCAAGGTTATTACTAGATAGAGGACGAGAGCAGTAATACAATAAGCAAAAGCACACTAGGTTTTTTTTCTTCTGCTGGGCCACTGCACATGTTTCCGCGAGGCTTAGCTCAGGGGAGCACGTACCTCCCAGCCTGGGGGTCCTTGTCCGTGAGGACCTCTGTTGCTATGCCAAGGCTTTTGGTGTGGGCATGGCAGTTCCCGGTTTTTTGTTTTTTAAGCGGAGCTCAAGAAGATCGCGATGCGCAGCATGAAGTGAAAGCAAGATTATTCTGAACATACAAGGAAAAATTAAAATCACCACTACAAGTAGAATAAGAAGCATTACTCCAAGAGCAATGTAGTGCCACCATGATAAAGGATTGAGATCTTTTATATTTTTAGCGAAAGTATCTGCAAGATCATCAAGGTCCCAGGTATTAAGATGGCTCTCGCTGAGAGCAGTGATGTCTTGTTGTAATTGTGACATGTCATATGAAATATTAGAATCTCTCCATACTTCTAGCAAGTGAGCTTTTGTTCATTCCCAATCAGCTGTGGCATTATATGGGTGAGGGGTAACACAAATATATTGAAACTTAGCATGGCATTTAATTGTCATGCGAGTCTTAAGGTTAGCAACATCTTGACCAAGTGCTAGCACCACTTCCTCTAAAGCATTTACTTTGGCTTTTAACTTTTTATTTATGATGAGTTGTTCTGTCAATGCCAGAGTTACATTTTTATGTATGTCATTAACAAAGTGTGCTGTTTGTACATTTTTTACTAATGCAGCAGTAGACACTGCAAAGGTGGTAATGAGTGTAATCAGGGCAAAAATTCCTAGTATTAAAGCTGCAACAAATCTCTTAGGTCTGATCAATTTTGTTGTCTGAGTTAATATTTGTAAAGCTGAATTATCAAACCACGGATTATTTTCTAGGTCTACAGGAATTAGCACATATGAAGGACGTTTTACAAGTATCATAAAAGGCAGGATCTTATTTTATTTTGAATGAATACAATTAGTTAACACACAATCAACACATTTTATATGAAATGAGCCCAATACTGTCTGTGAGACGTTTATAAATTTTTTTTGTCCCATCAATAAAGTATATGGATATGAGACGTAAGCGGAGGCCGCAATGGGAATCGATTTATTTTGTTTAGATTTTTTCAATAGGAGCATATTTGCAGCCACCAGTAGGCGGAACAAATCTGAGTGAATAGTAGAGAATCCTAAAGAATCTTTAACTATCTATACAGGCTCTACAAAGCCTGGATTGAACCAGCGGTGGATAGGCTCATGAGGATCTGGTTTATAATAATTGTATTTTTCTTGACTGTCCTCTAAGTAGGCTGTGTAATTGACTCTAGGTGAAGATATGGAAAAATCTCATACCGTTTCATTGGTGCCCATAGGGTGATGGGGGACCCCAAAATGATGAAAGCCACAATACAGCCAGACTGGATATTGGTTAGTATCTCTAGTCCAAAATTGATCTATGTCTTTATATTTCTGAACACAATTTGGCAATGGATTGTTTACTGCTGCTACAGCAGTTTTATTATGAGTAGGAAAGCCCAATGTTTGCAATTCTAATTCCCATATCAGCCTTTTACCTGGTCTCTTGGGGTTGATGTAGGTCCGATCGGGTGCATCTGTCAGAAAGATTTGATAGCTTACAGGTAAACAACCAAGGGGTGTCAATCCTGTCAATGTTATGTAGATAGGTGCCGTATCTGTTCTTCTTTCCTAGGTGATGTGGGAGGAGATATTTTTACCCATATGATAATCTGGAGTTCCTCTAAGCAGGTCAGATACATTAGTCATAACGTTAATATGTTTTTTTTTTCATACCAAGTGACAGGATGTAACAGAGGTGGTTTTGGTAAGAAAGCCCAATATATTTCACTGTTTGTTGGTTGGGGAAACATTGTAATAAGCGACACACCTGTAAGAAACAAATTGAGAGCATTACATTTTTTGTCTGCTGATATTAAGAGGGCTTTTGTTTCTTTGGTTAATGTTTTAAGTTGCGTCCAAGTTGGCAGCGGGCGCTCTGGGCGAGATGTCTCTCGCAGCGTCATCCTCTGCAGGAGCTGTGTCATCTGACCTGTGGTCTTTTTCTGTTTTCTTTTTATCTTCCTGTTCTGGAGCCACCGCATAGACAGGGCGGATGAGTCTGTCTGGGATCTAGATGGGTGAATCCGCATTTTGTGGGAAGACACAAGCATAGCCTCTGCCTGAGGCAATTAAGGGGTCTGGTCCTTGCCAGACACCAGTGAGTAAGTCTTTCCATTTAACCTGTGGTAAGGGAACCTGTACAGACTGTTTCCAATGTTTCATCATATTAGTTTTACCCTCTGGGGACATATTGAGATAATTTAAGACAAAAAGAACATGTGTCAAGATATGATGTGGAGAAAGATATGCATTAGCTGCTTGTACTTTTTCTATTTGTGCCTGCAGGACCTGATGTGTCCTCTCTATGACTGCTTGACCTTGGGGATTGTAAGGAATACTCGTGATGTGTTGAATGTTCCACTGTTGCAGGAACACTTGAAATGTCTTAGCTGTATATGCTGGGGCATATCTGTCTTTATCTTGTGAGGTTTACCCATGGCTGCGAATGCAGCACATACGTGCTGAATAACATCTTTGACTGCTTCCCTTGTCCTAGCAGAGGCATATATGACATGTGAAAAGGTGTCTACACACACATGGACATAGCACAGCCTCCCAAATGTGGGGACATGTGTTACATCCATCTGCCAGAGAGCCAGAGATTTTAACCCTCTGGGGTTAACACCCATTTTTAATGAGGCCCCTCCCGGGGGACAGTGATTGCATTGTTTGACTATCTGTCTAGCTTGTTCCCTGGTTAAGTGAAAGGGTCGCCTGAGTCTTTGGGCATTTTGATGATGGAGTTGATGAGTTCTTCGTGCCTCTTCTAGGGCTGTGAAAACTTCTCTCGTGAAGGTGTCTGCAATAGCATTTCTTGCTGCTAGTTGTTTTAATAGCATGTCTTTTTTTTTTTTTTTTTTTTTGGTTGGGTGGCATCATTTTCTGTATGACTTTTTCTAATCGAGCTATAAATTCTTGGTAACTCTCTTCATTTGTCTGTCTTATACCCGCCAAGGTGCTCCCTTTGGTTCTGGGAGGGGGCAGCGCCCTCCAAGCCATCAATGTATTGGTAGTGACATCTTTAAGGATGGCCTTTGGTATTTTGATTTGTGACTGAGGGTTTAAATATTCTCCCATCCCCAAAAGCATGTCCATTGTGGGTTTCTGCCCTTTCTTTCTTGTCTCTGATGCCTTTTTTACTGTTTCTTTTGCCCTTTCCTCATATTCCGTTCTCCACAGCACATAATCTCCTGGACTTAACGTTGTCTTGGCTGCCTGATGTCAATCGTGAGGCGACATCCATTGTGCCGCTGTCATTTCTAAAACCTGTATGGTGTAAGGGGCGGACGGTCCCATTGATTTTACAGCAGATTGTAATTCTTTTAAAGTTTTCAATGGGAGTGGTTTCCACTCTGGCTCATCATCACTAAATTCTGGTGTTATTATGGGGTAAACGAAAGAGGTATCCCCTGCTTTCCGTGCCTCTACTATGGCCCCATGGAAACCTACCAGGGAACACAAATACTTCCTTCTAGGTTTTGGCTTTGGTTTCACTTTAGTTCACCTCACGTTTTGCATCAAGAACCTATCACGATGGTCCCTGTCCTCATCCAACTGATACTTTGCTGCTTCCTCTTCTAAGTCCCATTCATCATCCCCCTCAGATGCACTTACTGTCCCATCTCCTTTTGACGTTAGTGGAGCTACAGGAGCAGCTTCTTGTTCTGCTTCCGATGCAGCTTCCTCTGCTAAAAACTCCATGTCAGATTTTTCTGTCAACATGTCTCTAATCTGTACCCACAATGGAAAAGCTTGTCGGGAATCGGCTCTTCCTCATGCGAGGAGGCAGCGGCGCATATCCTGCCCTATGCATTTCCAATCCAGTAAAATGAGGGAGCCTGACTCATGGAACCAAGGCGAGACCTTTAGCAGATAATCATAAAACTGATGCAGAAACATCTGACACCCGCAAACCACGATCAGCTAACATATGTTTTAAAACTGAAAGAAAAAGCCTTTTTCCTGATGAATGTGACTGACCCATCCTGTTGCTTCTGAAGTGAATGATTACCCACCTGTAACCGGCCTTACCTTGTTCCGGTGAGACTGCAGATCTCTCTGCGGGATCCTATCCGTCCAGTGGAATAAAAGACTGAAAGAAAGAAATAAATTACCTGCTTCAATTACCTGTTCAGGGCGCCACTTGCCACGGACTGTTTGTGGTGTGGGGATCTAGGGAGCACTGAAGTCAGGAATGGATGGAGTCGGCGATGACAGACAACACACTAACACAAGAGAGGCTGGTGATGCTGCTGTAATTTTTACTGAAGTGAAGCCTTTTTTTATACAGAAGTTACAGCTGGATAGTGATTTCATTCTAGAATTTTTTAAAAGAGATAACAAAAAATAGACAGACTTGTTTTATTTCGGGCACACGGGCAGTTAATCACTATAAAAGCGTCGGTAAAGGTCTGTTTTTTGGCAGGGGTTGTTTTGTTCAGTACACCTGGGGTTGTAACGACCTATATGCCTATTCAATTGGGAGTGTCAGTAAAAGTGTTATCATGTTGTAAAGGTCAGCAATGCTGGCAGCTGTTATGAAGCTGATTTTACTGAGAAAAAACATAAGTCTTTATAAACACGTTTTTCTCTCTTTTTGATGCTATAACACATCAAAAAAAGGGGGGTCACTTTTAAAGCACTAAATTCTGAAAAATAATCACTAAGTCTGAAAACTAAGTCTAAAAACTAAGTGGCGCCGAGCTCTGGAGACAATAAATACACAAGGTTAACAAGCCAAAGTTATTACTAGATAAAAGACGAGAGCAGTAATACAATAAGCAAAAACACACTAGGTTTTTTTTCTTCTGCTGGGCCACTACACATGTTTCTGCGAGGCTTAGCTCCAGGGAACACGTACCTTCAAGCCTGGGGGTCCTTGTCCGTGAGGACCTCTGTTGCTATGCCAAGGCTTTTGGCGTAGACATGGCAAACATCTTTCATGTCCCCTAATCTGACCTGATATCTAGGCTGTCCTACCAAAAACCTGCTTGTTCTTGTGCCGAAATGTAGGGATAAGAGGCATCATAGGTGGAGAAAAGATAGAATGAAGGTTTCATTGAGCTATATTAAAAATTAATAAGCTTGACCTCTGTAGTCAAACTTCAGCAATTAGAAGAACAAAGGCAAATAGGCTCTGAGGAATTAGAAAAACAAAGACAAAGAACTAAGGATCAGAAAGTTTCCAGGTAATTTGATTAATATAAGAATCACAAACTTGCCCTTTACTTAATCCTTAAACCTAAAGTATCTGTCCTCAAGTCTCCACTCATAATCTTACCTCCACCAAGGACAGGGAAAGGTTGTATGGCTAGAAAAAAATCCAAGGTTAGGTTAAAAGACAAACCAGGAACCCAATAAGATTTCAGGATCCTGCGTGGGACAAGGATCTCAGGAAAAGGAGCTACAGACAAGGAATCCATGAGTTATTTACTTTTGATTACTATTCTCTGTCTTTATCACTGTCACTTTTTCATCTTCCTCTTTCATCATCCTCAAATAATTTGTGGTATTTTAAACCATTATTTTAATTATTTTACTGATGCTAAGTTTAAGATCACTAGGAGCTTTGTGTTCCAGCAGAACATGGGGTGATGTGGCGGAGTAGTGGCTTGCTGTCCACTCCGGAAATTACAGTGTGGC
Source organism: Petromus typicus (assembly GCA_004026965.1). Lineage (NCBI taxonomy): Eukaryota > Metazoa > Chordata > Mammalia > Rodentia > Petromuridae > Petromus > Petromus typicus. Next base: position 14,244 of record PVIR01004114.1, read on the forward strand.
ATACAGGCATAGTGTACAACCCTCCCTGTACATTACATTAACTGGTGCACTAAAGGCTTTGTCTCTTTAATTCTTTACTTATTCATTGCACTGAGTTTTACAATATCATAGACTACTAGGGCAGCAGAGGAGTGATGTTTACTCACAAGGTGTGATATCTATGCAGGCTCAAAGGCAGAAAAAGACATCTGGATCTCATAATTAACCAGCTGTAGGGCTATTGGTCACAGATTAGCTGGGGCCAACCCTATAGGCTGGCCTCAAGCCTCTAGAATGGCCCTGTTGGGGGTGGGCTATAGGAACCCCAGCTTTTAAACAGTATATATTGTGATTTCCACTAAGCTATATCGGGAGCTCTGTGGGTTTGAGACGGAAGCTGAAAAATAACATTAGAGAACCCTGTAGTGGGCTTTGATACTAACTCAAATGTGAACTTGTGCAATACTGTAAAATAGTTTTTTCTATGAAATATATTTTACATCTAAGAAATTGACTTTTAATCAATCGCAGGATTCCAATTGCCAGTTAAAAGACAATGGATATACCTTCAGGACACCTCATAAGTGAAATAAATAGGTCACAGATGTGTAAATATTGTATCTTTTCTCTGGGATGAGAAAAGAAATATGTAAATAAATTCTGGTATATATAGTTGATATTGTGAAATAGAAAATACTTAAAGGGAAAAAGGTGTAGGGGTAAATAAGGAGGAGAAAAAGAATGTGATAGTAATAAAAAAAGAAACAAAGCTCATGTATATAGAGGGTGTGGGGTTGCAGGGTGGGTGAGGGAAGGGGAAAAATGAGAATCAAGTCATGTCATATTCTCGTGCAAACTCTCAGTGTTGAATGTGATGATGATGTGTATTCATGATGTACCAATAAAGATTTGAATTTTTTTAAAAAAGACAATAGGCCAGCAGCTGTTTTTTTTTTAATCTTTATTGGTACATTAAATATACTACATCATGATTGCACTCCATAATGGGGATTTGTACCAGTATAAGACACAACTTAATTCTCATTTTTTCCCATAGCCCTACCCACCCTAACACCCCCCCATATACATAAAATTTGTTTCCTTACTTTTTTTGTTACAATCTCAACATTTCCCCCCTTCACCCTACTTTACATTGAGCATTTTCTATTTCACAATATATAACATACAATGCTAGGACTCATTTACATCTTTATTTTCTCATACCAGAGAAAATATGCAATATGTACCTATCTGTGCTCTATTTATTTCACTTATGAGGATATCCTCAAGGTATGTCCACTTAAGTAGAAATGATTCAAACTTATCATTTTTTATGGCAGAGTAATACTCCATTCTGTAGAAGAATCACAGCTTTTTTATCCAGTCTCCAGTTGATAGACATTTGGGTTGTTTCCAAGATGTAGCAATCACAAATTGGGCTGCTATAAACATGGGTGCACATATGTCACAACCAGCAGCTGTTCTTAAGACTCAGAGGACGGGTTGCAGTGGGACAGTTTAGCCAGATTCCCTAATCTTCTTTCCAGTTTGACGCTCCACTGCTGCAGAGAAACTTTTTTGCTCATGTTTTATTCCAACCTTTTCCTGCCACCTGGAACTTTCCTTGTTATGGAAGCAGAGGGAGGAACCTTAAAAGATTTTAGTTAACTTTCCTTTCCAACAACTGAAACTCAGTTGAGTCCATAGAAAAATAAGTACTTCTTTATAAAAATGTCAAATGTAGTAGACAGAGGAAGAAGACTCAGCCAGAACTCTCATGGCAAACCCCAGTCCCCTGTGAGTCCTTCAGAAAAAGGATTAACAATCAACAAACAACAAAGTTGGAACCTTGAGAAAAAGGCTGACCACAGGCTCAACTCTTGCTATTCTGAGCAGCTGCAGCAAAAGCCAAATACTACAGCAGCAGAAGGAGGAGCAGAAGAACCCATAACCTGAGCTGGCTGCATTTTATTTGGTATCAAGCCTTCACACCCAGCATGCATAAAACAAGACAGTCCCACAATAATCGCTGTAGTTGAAGATCCCATAGAGCAGGAAAGACATCCTTAAATCTCTATAAGTCCCAGCAAGTCTTAAGGCCAATAATCCTAGTGCAGTAATCCTTGTAGTTTAAAATTCATCAAGGAGGAGCTGATGTCTGCAATAATCCCAATAGTTGATCTTGCAGGGCAGGGCAGGGCAGACATCCAAAAGTCCAACTAAAATAAATCATAAGTCCAAGTAAGTCATCCATAGTTCCTGACAGTCAAAGATAGAAATGTCATTTTAGATGAAGAACACGTACCTCATCTCTGGGTCAGGGAAGACTTTGGAACCTTGCTTGCCCAGGAGGATACATGAGGATACATTTAGTCCATTTTGTCCTGAACCCAGTCTCCTGACTACTGCGCATGAGACTGAATCTGAGACAGTGGAAAGAACTGATCTCTGGGTGACACTAGAGGGGGCTAGTTCCATAAGCAGCACACATATGGGGCAAAACACAAATTAAAGTGACTCTTTCTGAACTACTCTTTTATCTCCGTTTTAAACTGAAGGGTACAAGCTCAGTCCGCTTGAGGAGCCATGGATCACCTCTTTTGCATGGCTGGGATTATAACCTGAGCCATGCAGACACAAGTATACAAGTAGGTTACCTATGCAACTTGGTAAAGATCATGGGCTTATACCTAGAAATCCAGCGGTTCACTCTCTTTCTTACTTTCTCACTCTTCTATTCTTAGAAAACTCTCCAACTTCCTTGTCCTACCTTCCCCCTTCTAGGTGGAGCAGACTGCCTGGGATTGCTAGACAATGGGTTCAGACTATCCGGTGAGTTTCTTTCTTTCTTTTTTAAAAATTGAATCCCTTATTAGTACATTTTTAATACACATCACGATCACACTCAACATTGGAAATTTGCACCAATATATGACATGAGTTAACCTACAACCTTCAAACCCCTACATACATATGCATTTTTTCTCATCATATTTTTTCTTACCCATCATTACTTACTCTTAGCCTTTTCCCTTTGAATATTTTGTATTTCACAATATCTATTCTACATTCTAGATCTCATTTACATCTTAAGATTATCATACCAGAAAAAAGATACAGTATTTGCACATCTGTGGACTATGTATTTCACTTAGGAGTATGTCTTCAAGGTACATCCATTTGAGTATAAATGACTCAAACTTTTCATTCTTTATGACAGAGTAATACTCCCAAATCTGTGAGTTTCTTAAGTGGTTTGGATTAAAGCTTAGCCAGTACTGATACAGAAGGAAATTACCTAGATGACTACATAAAACATCCAAAATGTCTGGGAGACCTCTTTGTCCTACAGCTCATGGCTGAGATTTCTTCTGGATTATTATTTTTGTCTAACCATAGAAGTAATAAATCTAATCTGCGGGCTAAGATTTTTCAGTAAAGATTGTCCTTTTTGTCACTGTTTACTCCAGGATAACTGGGCCATTGAACAAGGTCCTGACTAAATCCTTCCATCTGCTCCCTGTCAATTTCCATTTGTTCTGTCACTAAATCACTATCCCTAAACAATTTATTAGAAACCTTGAAAACGTTTTAAATCAAAATGGAAAACAGTGTGTCAAGGGTCCCTATTCTTGCTCTAAATTTTAAAACTTCTTTATTCAGAGTCTTAGGAGAAAATAAAATAACAGGGTCAAAAACTCAGAGTCCCCTTAGATTGTTGTAGCAGGTCATGGATTCTTAGGTTATATAAACCAAAATAAAAATCTCATTCACTTTGGAATCTGCTTCTAACAACCGCTTTAGCCTCATTAAAACAAAGAACCTCTCTGCATTTGAGACATGACACAGACTTTGTTACTATGGGAATAAGTGGGGTTACACAGGCCCTGCCTGGTCCAATACCCAAAAGAGGAAGTCCAAACTGGAACACTGATCTGTCTATAAATAGGTAAGGTCGATAAATTGTAACAGTGTTAAGAGGCCAATAAGGGAGTCAAGGCTGTACCTGAACTTCCTCATAAGAGATGTCCTGGGTGGAGACCTACAACAGGTTTAATTCCAGGCAGGCTTTCAGGAGAGATATCCTGAGTAGAAAACTACAACATACTGAGACCCAGATAGGCTTTCTTTCTCATCAGACAAAAGGAGACATGTCCTAGGTCAAAGGCTACAACAGGCTTTTGAGTCCTAATCAAGCTTTCTTCCCCATTTTGGAAGCAGGGGAAACGTTTACACTTCTGTAGGTGTAAAAGGACCTCTCCCATTCAGCCTTTCTCTTATATGGAGGCTGAGATATGAGACTCTCTCTTAAGCACTAGAGCGAACTAGAAACTCAGAGTTTAAGTAAAAAGGCCCTTTTACTGTACTAGAGCTTTGTGAGGATAACCCTTGGCAGACACAAGAATGATGGTCCATAAATTATATACCACCCACTAACTATATCTGTTTCACAAAATAAAAATATGGGGAAAGATGAATTTCATTCTTTAATCTCAAAAGTCATCCTGAATCAAAAGTCATCCTGAATCTCCAAAGTCATTCCATTGACCCTGCCCAGTTAACTGCTTCGGAACCAATCTTCTTTCCTTGTCGGAGTGGGAAAGGACCCAACCTCAAAGCACCAGGAAGGTGAGAACACAACCCAGAGCAGCCCCTCTTCATGTTTCTCCCTCAAAAGAACACAGACACAGAAAGGGAAAGAAAAGAGGAGCTCTAGATATGAGTTATGTTATAAAGTAAAATAGTAGTTGTGCCTGCTTCATAAAAGGCCATGGCCAGATATATCTGAGTGCACTGTGGTATTAATCAGAGCTCCTTATGCTGTTTGTCCATCTGCCTGTCCCATCTGGTGCCAGTGACTGGTTGCATTGGCTACAGATGCATTGTTTTACCTCAACAATTTCTTTTTTTCTTCAAATTATTTTTTTGACATTTCCATTGAAAATAACTTATATATCTGAAAATATTTTTGTCAGCTAATCAAGGTGATATTAACTGATTTTACATATACAATACCTAGTGTCTGTCAACAGTAACTTAAGTCTTTTGTTTAGCAAAAATAATGTGCAAATTTTATGTTCCAGTTATAATAGGTCATCTGAAAATTTGCTAAGATAACTTAATGAAGATACCTTAGGTTTAAAGGAAACACACAAGAATCCCATTGAGGGATAAAGAAGTGCCCAGAAAACACTTATTCCAGTCTTTGTTCTCTAATGGGATCAGCAATAATTTCTATAGCCTTTAGGTAGGCACACCACAATGAGCATAGCTAAATATGTTATTGCAATATATTTCCAGTGGTTATCATCAAAGGTTAAGTTTTCTGTGAGTAGAAAAATAAGGTTTTCTTGTTGAAAGATGTTCTATGCACAAAACTAAATTAAAGAACAAAGGTTTCCATATAGCTGTGACACTCACTATTCCTGATTTCATAATGTACTAAATGTCTTAATGCCTTCTAGGTATACAGGTATTTGAAGGTGTAAAACTAGAATTGTTTATGGTTCTAAACTTTCTTCTTCTACAGTCAGATGTCTGCCTTTCTCTTGTGTTTCAGCTACTTGTGATAAGAGATACAGTTCAAGCCAGCATGAGAATACCAGCCAAATGATAATTTTCTTTCCTGAAGCTTATGTGATATGTGTGTTATGTGTGTGTCACTATACTTTGAGATGCTCAAGCACCAAGTAGTCTAGACAATATGACACTAAAAATTAAAGTTGGGACATTAATAACTTATAAAGAACATCTATAGACAGGCGCATTCTTTTTTGATGCACCTTATTGAAGGTGAAGAGTACTGGTTTTAGCTCTTCTCTAAAAGTCTTGTCGAATTCAGTAGTAAAGCCATTACTTCATACCTATGAACTTCCAGAGTTTAATGAAGTAAATATAAAATGCTGAACACCCCAATATCAACATGTAAAATTGAAAATGTAATTTAAAACCTACTGACAAAGAAAATTTCAGGCCCTTATGGCTTTACTACTGAATTTGACAAGACTTTTAGAGAAGAGCTAAAACCAGTACTCTTCAGACTCCTTAATGGAATCCAAATGGAAGCAATGATCCCAAATTCATTCCTAGAAGCAAGCATTACATTGATTCAAAAAGAAGAGAAAGACCCAACCAAAAAAGAGAACTGCAGGAAAATCTTTGTAATGAATATAGATGCAAAAGACTTCAATAAAATAATTGCAAACAGAATACAGAGAATAATCAAGAATATCATATATTCTGACCAAGTTGGCTTCATCTCAGGAATGCAAGGATGGTTTAACATACATAAATCGTTAAATGTAGTACACTACATTAAAAGACTCAGGGACAAAAAACAAATGGTTATCTCAATGGAATGAGAAAAAGCATTCAACAAAATCCACCATTCATTCATGATTAGAGATAATTAGAATACATAGTCTTTATGTCAGCCTGATAAAAGTTATTTATGAAAAACCAACAGCCAGCATCATACTAAATGGTCAAAACTGAAATTTTTCATACTAAGGTCAGGAACGAAAAAAGAATGTCTTGTCTACCATCACTCCTGTTCAATATAGTGCTGGAAACGTTAGCCATAGCAATTAGGCAAGAGAAAGATATAAAAGGAAAAAGATGGATAAAAAAGAAGTTAAACTGTCTTTATTTTCTAATGGCATGGTACTCTATATAGAGGATCATCTAGCAGGCAAAATACTGGTAGACTCAATTGTTAGATTTAATAGCATAGCTGGATACAAGGTCAACAGTCAAAAATCAATAGCCTTTGTGTACACAAACAACGGACTCACTGAAAAAGAAATTAGGGAATCAATTCCTTTCACAAAAGCATCAAAAAAAAAAAAAGAAATGTAATGTAATGGATCAATCTAACAAAGGGAGTGAAAGACCTCTACTATGAAAACTACAGCATTCTAAAGAGGGAGATTGAAGAGGAAATTAAAAAAGGGAAAAACATCCCTTCTTCCTGGGTAGGATGAACCTGTATTGTCAAAATGGCCATACTGCCAAGACTGCTATATAGTTTCAAGGCAATCCCAATTGAAATCTCAACAGCATATTTCATAGAGTTAGTGAAAATAATCCAAAAATTCATCTGGAATCACAAGAGACCTAGAATAACAAAATCAATTCTAGGCAAAAAGGTTATAGGATGGAGACAATCCCCAAGATGAAATTATACTACAAAGTCACTGTAATAAAAATAGCACGGTATTGGCAAAGAAACAGACCAGAGGATTAACAGTATAGACTAGAAGATCCAGAAACAACCCCAGATATACTAAAGCATGTCATCTTTGACAAAGGAGCCAAAAACCCTCAGTGGAAGAAAGCCTGTTCGAAAATTGTACTGGAAAAGCTGGTTTTCAACCTGCCAAAGACTAAAGCTGGATCTATCTCTTTTGTCATGTACTAAACTAAATCAAAGTGGATTAGAAACAAAATATTAAAACTGAAACATTAAATCTGGAAAATGGGGTAGGTAGAACTCTTGGAAATATTGACTTAGGGAAAGACATTATGAACAAATCCTCTGTAGCACGGGAACTAGCAGAAGGAATCAACAACTGGGATCTCATCTTATTAAAAAGTTTCTGCACATAAAAGAGAAACCACCAACAGAGAGAAAAGACCACCTACAATACAGGAAATAATTTTTACAAGCTGTTTCTCAGACAAAGGATTACTATTTAGAGTATACAAAAAACAAACAAAATCATCCTCCCCCCCCAAAAAAATTCAAAGACTAAGCTCATAATGGGCATCTGAAATGAGCAGATATTTTTAACATGAAGAAGTAAAAGCAGCAAAGAAAATATGGAGAAATGTTCAACATTGATTTGATCATTTAAGAGATGGAAATGAAAAAACACTGCAATTCCACCTCACTCCACAAGAAATGGCTGCTGTCATTTGGTTGTCAAATCAACCAACAACAAATACTAGTGGGGCTGTGGGAAGAAAAGAACTCTTCTCTGTTGGTGGAAATGTAGACTGGTGCAACCACTGTGGAGATCAGTGTGAAAATTCCTCAAATCAGTAGAATTAGAGGTTCCATTTGACCCTGCTCTTCCCCTCCTACTTATATACATGAAAGAATTCATATTAGATTCATATCACAGTGACATATGTGCACCCGTATTTATAGCAGCTCAGTCTGTGATAGCGAAATCTTGGAAACAACCCAAATTTCCATCAACTGGAGACTAGATAAAGAAGATGTAGGGTTTTATTTATAAAATGGAGTATTAATCAGCCATCAAGAATGATAAATTTGAGTAATTTATACCCAAATGGACATACCTTGAGGACATACTCATAAGTGAAATAAATAGTACACAGATATGTAAATACTGTTTTGTTTCTCTAGTATGAGAAACTGAAGACGTCAATAAATTCTGAAGTCTATGATAGTTATTGTAGTCTATGACAGTTATTGTATAATAGGAAGAAGATATTCAATAGGGAAAGAGTGGGTATGGTAAAGTAAGGAGGGGAAAGAAAAAATTTGATGATTAGAAAAAGGAAACAATATCTTATGTATATAGGGGGTAGAGGTTGTAGAGAGGGTAGGGGAAATGGGAATAAATGAGAATTAAGTCATGTCATGTGCTGGTACAAATTCTCAATGCTGAATGTGATCATAATGTATGTATAAAATGTACCAATAAAATCAATTACAAAAATAGAACAGAAATATAAAAGAAGATGAAAAAATCAAAACAAATTATTACTTCTAACTAAGCGCACAAATACCTGGATTTTTTTTTAAACCTATGAACTTCTTACACCAGTCAGTTCCCTAAAATGACCTTAGTAAACCCAAATGGACACAAACAGGGAAAATGCTTATCTTAGCCCTAATGCCACTGTTGGTTTATTTAAGAGAAGTTCCAAATGATGGAAACAGTAGATATCTGGAGTGCATCTTGCAGCAGGAAACCAAGTGATGTCCATTAACTCCCAAAGAACCTTTATTATTTTACCAACAAATTATTTCTAGACAACTGATACTGTGAATCATAAAGAAGGGAGAATTACTAGTTGCACAAGTGTTGTTGACATCCTCTGGGTATGTCCCTGGAATCCTTACTGTGAGTTCAGTTATCTAGGAGCAGTCAGTTTCTTTTCCAAAGTGCCTGCCACTTTTGCAGAAGGAAACTTCGAAGACTCTTGGCTCCGGGATCCAGGATTTAAGTTTTAGGCAGCTATTCAAAAATTGTTAACAGACACTCAGGTTCATAAGCTTAGATTCAGTTGCACATCTCTGAATAAATCAACAGAGACTATTTATTTTTGTACAAAGGAAGAAGGATTTATTTGAAGGTAGCTCTGAGGTGATGGAAGGGGCCATTTGCCTCAAATCACCATTTCACAGGTAAAGGTGTTTTTTTTGTTTTGTTTTGTTTTGTTTTTTAAATTGAAATCTTTATGGGTATATTACATATACTTTCAGGGATCATTTCTATAGTTGGTGTAAAGGTGTTTTATACTAAGCAACACAGAAGGGAACAGAGAAAGATGACGCAGTTCTCCACATCTGCTTTATTACTGTCAGCCATCTTCAGCTCGTTCTCCCTAGGAAACTAGGATCCTGTCTGCTGAGGCCACACTTGCATATTCTGTTACTTGTTTTAGGCTGAGGAGAGGTGCTAGCTACGTGCTCTACTGCATGGAGTTTGGAAAAATTACTTATCCTTAAATAAAAACCTGAATTTTAAAGTTCCATTTTCCAGTGCTGCTTACACAATTTTCCTTCAAATATGAAGAATAAATTATTTCTCAGACACACAAAGATTTAGGATTCATTTTCAGCAGACCTGCTTGCAATGCTAAAAAATTCTTCAGGAAGAAGAAATAATATAGGCCAGAAACTTATATCCACACAAAAAAGAGTGTGATGAGGGAAGTCTGTAAAGAGGAAAAAGCCTCTTTTGGGCTTTCTGGCTAATTCTGATCAGAAAGAGTTAATATTTACTGAGGGTGCAATTAACAAGACAAGAGAAGAGAAAGCCTATAAGCCAGGCAGGCACTTTAATCAAGTTAACCTAGCTGGCTTCCCCACTTTACAAGGGAGGCAAAGGGTGGTCATTTAAGAGTCTTACTAGATAGATAATTGATAGATAGATGGATAGATAGATATAGACGTAGATATATGGATATACATAGATAAAGACATATTTATATATCCTCTCACTATATTTCCCATTACTTCATTGTTAACTAGAACCTTATATGTAGTGAAGTCCTTTTTAACCAACCTATAAATTCTAGAGATATGGCCTGACAGAGCAAGAGAAAATAAAATGAAGTCCACCTAAGAATTTGCATGTAGATGTTGACAAAGGGACTTAAGTGTCTTGAGGCCTGGGGTCCATCTATGACAGCCAGGAAAGCAAACAGATTATGGGTAAATTACAGGTAGGTGAACAGGCCTGGACCCAATAAAAGCAGCCAAAAACAAAGAGCCTTCAGGGCATGCATCTTTCTGGGGAACCTAACCCTGATTCACCAGGTAGCTGTCCAGGTCTTCCTTTCTCTACCTTTCCAAGAAAGTGTTCAATAAAACAGCTTCCTTTCCTTAAATTTTGTATCTTTAATGTTTTACTGATATGGAGTTAATGAGTCCTGGTGAATTGCCTGCCAGAAACGGAGCAATGCTGCTCATTCTTTGGAGCAAATGTTGTTGCCTGTATGCAAAAGTGGAAGAATGAATAGATTAATACATTGGTCCCTCAAGTTATGATCGGCTTGACATATGGACAAATTGGGTTAATTTGGCTAATGGAAAATTCACCTACCTTTTGTTATGAATAGCATATATCCAGGGAAACATCCAGATCTGACCTCTGTTGACTTACAACCAGCTTGAGTTACAACCAGTCCTTGGGAACTGATCAAATTTCTAAGTCACGGGTCCACTGTACATACTTACTAGTGTTCTCATCACTGTTGTCCACCTCAGTATGTTAACAATGAACTTCACATGTGGTATTCCAGTACAATTTGGCGAAACCAGGAAGAGAGAATCTTCGCTTTTTTTGTTCTGAAACCATTATTTCTTTTTAAAAATTTTTGTTTTCCCCTTTATTGAGTTTATTGGTGCATTTTAAATACACATCACGATCACATTCAACATCGAAGATTTGTACCTGTACATAATATGTCTTGATAAAAATCATTATTTCTAATATAGTTATCAAATGCGTATAAGAATCTCACATAGAAAACATGTTTAAGTACATATTTTTTCTGCTATTCTATGTAAATCATGCCTTGCAGCTTGTGAACAATTTTTCATCAGAATTCTGATTAGAATTCTTTGGGAAACACCCCACATAGGTGCAAATCAAAGCTGCTAAAAAGTATGCTAATCATATATGTTCTTATCAGGAAGCAAATGATATATAATATATAGAATGTTTTGGTTTGGTTCTAGATGTCCTTCCAAAGCCTCATGTGGTCATAGATGGTTTTTTCAACAGTGACTGAATCTAGAGCTTGTGATACTTGGATTAAAGGGATGGGTTTACTAAACCAGTCCACTGATTGGTTGGGCACCACCCTACTCCTGGTAGTATGGATAACGTGAAAGGGACAGAAAGACACTGTTAAGGTTCCCTTGTTGTTTTACTACATTCTGGCTGCCATGATTGTTTCTCCTCTGCTAAGCCACCCTGTCTTGGAGCCAGCTGATTATGAACTGAAGAAATCTCTATAAAATGTGGGCTGAATAAAGCTTTTCTCCTTTAAATTTGCCTGTCAAGCATTTTGTCTCAGCAATGAGAAAAGTAACTAAGACATATAGATAAAAGGAGATAATATTACATTTGATTTACTGATGGTGACTATTTGTTCTGGGGTAAGATGGAATCTCATATTGTTTAAATTTATATTCTGTAATAGCAAGAAACATTGAACACCTGATATATTTATTGGCCATTTGTACTTCTGTGGAGTGCCTATTCATTTCACTTGGCCACATTTTGATTGGATCTTTTATTTGGGAGGGTTAATTTTTTGAGTTATTTTAGAATTCTAGATATTTAGCCCTTTGAAGAGTAGCCAACAAAACTTTCCCCCCCCCCACTTTATAGGTTGTCTCTTCACTTTGTTGAGTGTTCCATTTGCTGTGCAGAAATCTTTTAATTTGATATGATCCCATTTATTGAGTTTAAGCACTATTTCTCTGTGCAAATGGAATGCTGTTTAGAAAATCCTTTCCTGTGCTTATGACTTCTAGGGTTTTATCTATTTTATCTTCCAGCAGGTTAAGTGTTTTAGTTTGAACATTTATTTGATCCATTTTGATTATAGTTTAGTGCACAGTGACAGAAATGAGTCCAGATTCAATCTTCTGCATATGGATAGTTTTCCTAGCACCTTTATTAAACAGTATATCTTTCCTCCTGTATGTTTTTGTACCCTTTATGGATGCTCAAATGTGCTAGTTTCATTGACCTTCATGCTTCTTTCTTTTTCTTGACTCTTTTTGTGTCAGTATCATGCCCTGTAATTTAAAATGGAGGTATCAGTACTATTTCTAACTAAGCGTACTTTACGAGTTGTGTACTATCTTTCTAATCTTCTCTTGTTTCCTTCTTCCATTGAAAAGCCATGTAGGGATCATTTATTACTTTTGTGGAACATCTGGACTAAATCACTGAGTTAAGGCATCAAAGACACACATCTATAGACTAGCACTGGGATGCAACCAATAAAGGATACCGTTGACTCTCATAACCCCACTGCCCCTCACCTGTTTTTACTGCTGACATTTGTGTTTACTGACCCAGGGTGTAGTGATGGAAAAGACTGAAAAAGAATGCTTCCTTCATGAAACTTACAGTATAACTGAAGTTATCCTGCTCTAACCAAAGTAAGGGCTAGCACATATTTAGAAGAAAGGAGCACATGCATTGATTAAGATTAGAGAAGTACTGGAGAGCAGCTTGGACTTGCCTCAAGGAAGTGTGTGGTTAGAGACCACCTTTCCTGACAGAATGGGGTGGGAGCCAGGACTGAGGTCCCACCTGGCGCCTGACACTTGTCCCTTGGGCAGTAAAGGAAGAGGACTGTATGACTCCATCCTTGACAGAAAAAGGTCATCTTTCTTGGGTGCCTGTGGGCACCGCACACTGATGAGAGTTAGAGTTCCCTTTTGCACTGGAGAACCCATCCATGTGGCAGAAATGAGTCAGGGCTCAGACCAGAGGTTGGCTTCCTAGGTCTAGAGGTCCAGGTCAGTCTCCTCTCACAGAGGAGTAGGCACAGGCTGAGGCATGGCCCCCTCAGTTCCCTTAGGAGCACAAGTGCCTTCCTCTTCTTCATGGCTAGAGAAGCAGTGAAAGACAAACATGGCAGAGCCTCGCCAGCGGTGCCTTGAGCAGTCACACCCCCCACCCCACCCCACCCCACCCCCACCCCGGTTCTGCAGTCCTTGGGAACTCGAGCAGGGGCACATGCACACACACCCACACACCCAGGCTATAGGAAGGAGGGGGTGGGAGGAGGGGGAGGCACTGATCAGACTGCGGAGCAGCCTCACAGCCCCTCACAGAGGGGCGGTTTGGTATCCATCCGCTGCTGCCAAGCTCCCCGTGTCACTGTCCCCTCCCCGCACATCCGCGCAGCCCACGGCCGCCCTCCAGCCCTAGAGGGTACAGTAGCTTCGCAGGGGGTGGTGGCCAGCACGATAGGGCGCGCCGAGGACTATTTAGGCAGGCAGGGGCTCGGCCGCCTGGGACTGCGGGGACGCTGGCCCCGCCCAGCCCGGCTAGGAACGAGGGTGGGCTGGAGGGGGCGTCGCGCCAGACGCCATATCCCTCCGCCCCGCCCGACTCCCTCGCTGCCGCAGTGCGCCCTGCGCAGTCTGCCGGGTGTGGTGCAAAGGTGTGAGAGCCAGACGCATCTGTGCAGCTCTGGTAGCTCGGAACGCGGTGCGAGTCCGAGTGCGGAGCTGCCAGAGGACAGGTGAGGAGAGGACAGGTGAGGACAGCAGAGGAGAGGAGAGGACAGGTGAGAAGAGGAAAGGACAGCTGAGGAGAGGAGAGGATAGGTGAGGGGCGCTCTGTGCTGGGGGCGCGGGCGCGCCTCCCCCTCGACGGGCTGTGGGCTCTGCCCGACCTGACTCGACCCTCGCAGCCCGGCGGCGCCGGGGAGGGAGCCGGTCGCAGCCCGTCCCGGGGAGAGGCGAGCAGTGTGTCTGGACCCTGGTTCTGAGGTGCCCTGGCCGGAATGAGGCCAGAAGAGGCCATGAGGGGCGGGCGGGCGGTCTGAGGGCGGCCGCCCCCGCAGCCTCGGCTAGTTTTGCAGCCGCCCGCCCCTCCCCGCCCCCGCGGTGTCTGCCTGGAGCGCCCGGCTGGGGTGGGGGCGCCTCCACAGGGGAAATGGTAGCGGGGGGGGGGAAGACCACCCGTGGCGACGTGGGGCCGGCCAGTGAGCTCCCGTGCCCTGCCTGGCTGGCTCCAGGGGCGACACCTTTGCTCCTCGGGCGGTGATTGCCAGTCGGGGACTGTGAGACCCCTTGTCTGGAAACTGTCCCTTCCCATGGGCTCTTGATGTCAGACTCCTGCCTGCTTGGTAGTCTGGTGAATTCTTGAGAATAGGAACAGTACAGCCTGGCTGACATGTATATCGAAATATTCAACAGCTTTTGGAGGAGCCTGTTTTATTGTCTAGTATTTTGAAATATTTTGATATATAGGGATGAGCCTCGAAATCTTTCCTGGAAGAATCATATTAAAACATATGAAGTCAATCTACTTGAGTTTCTTTTTCTATAAATCCATAATCTCATAGCTCCTCTTATGTTCATACAGAAGCAGGCCCTCCAGAAAATTTCCTGACGTTTCTAATGGTTATCTGAGGAGACTTGACAGTTTCTGGACTTAATTTACATTGTTCCCAACCCTCACAAAGATTTTTGAACGTTGATTCTGGAATCTCTTTCATTGACCTGATATTTTTCTAATATCGTCAACCTATTTTCTTGATGTTTTGGCGAATGTCTTTAGGTTGTGACTTTTCTCCAACGTCAGGATCCTTTTTGGTTGGAAAAATAGCATCTCCTGAGAACCCCTGTTTTGGGAGTAGATTGGCTTTTGCGGTAAATAAGGTATGATCTAAATACACATCTGGAAGGAGACCATGCAAAAATTAATAAGGTCTATTAAGTTTCTATCTCTTTTCTAAATGTAGTTGCTTATGCCCTATTCTTGCACTTTATGTATTTGTACAGGGAAAGAGTTAAAAAGTCTGCTGGGAAAATGGGTGACTTCAGAATTTGGATGAGTCATAGTTATACAGACCGTTGGTCTTAGAGGGGATGGCTGGGTAATCATTAGGGGAACCGGACAGTTGAGAGACATTTATCGTGTCCTTGAACATACAGAAGCCTATTTTCTAACCCTAGTAACATGTTGGACCATCTTAGTGTCATCTTTTTTTCTGCTTTTCTTGTCTATTCTAGGTTCCTACGAAGATCTTTACGTAGCTGTTCCAGTGGAAGTTAATTAAGAAACAGAACAAAAGCTATTCATTTGGACTCAAGGTGAGCAAGAGTGTGAACATGAGTACTTCTAGTAGTTAGGGGTTGGGATAACTGTTCACAAATGGGTGAGACTAGATGGTATTTTAGAACCATTATCTTCCAGTTTTCCAGCCATCTCTGCCTTCTCATTTGTGTATTGTTAATGGAGTCAGAGTAAGCCAGAATGGTAGATAATTTATAGATATAAAGCCAGAAATGCAGAAAGAAACTATGAGGTGTACTAAGGGGAATAGAAAAATATTATATAACCAATACTCTAGATTTGTTAAGGCAGATATCGCAGAACCAGATACAAACCTGTCAGTCTGTCATTAAAAATTCGAATCCTTTATATATTTTTGTCAATAGGTCAGCCTATGAGTCAGCTGTAGGTCTTAACGACACTAGAAGGGGGGAGAGAGGGGAAAATTTTTATCAGATCAGTGATAACAGAGCTTGTCTGGATAGACTCGCCTTGTCTGGATAGACTCGCCGTATCTATTGAAGTGTGCCAGAATCGACCCAAAGGGACTGGGTGCTCCTCAGGTTCCCCCACTCTAGCAAGATCACCTGCTAACCCTGTTGTGTTGATACAGAGAAAAAAAATGGTATCTGGGGAGGATATGTTGGACATTAGTGGGAATGTTCAGGGCATAAAATGAGATAGTTGAGTTTTCTAATTGACTTCTAATGAATCAGCTGTCTACTCACATCCCACTCTCTGTGGGACATGTCTCCATGGAGAAAGTTGAAGGAGGCTCAACATCCATTTTTTTCTTTCACTTCAGGTCTGTCTCCATTAGGACCTGTGCTGGCCTTGCTTTGGTAGAAGATCATTACCTTCAGCAGGTCTGCACTCAAACCATAATCAGAGTAGAGTGTGACTCTACTCTGGCCATATCATTGCCAAAGGTTGTGTATTTGGACGGGGAACTGTGTGACTGCTAAACTGACAAGTGACTCTCTTACTACCAAGTTCATTTCTGACCGAGAAGAAAAGCACAAAGACACCTGTTACACACTGAGAACCAAGGCCAAGAGTGGTCACGACTATATAACTGGGCTTCAACTATGGCTAGGTCAAAGAGTAAGGCTAGACGTCAGGCCAGAACTGAGAAAAGGACAAAAGTACAGGTTAAAGCTGAAGTAGAGAAGGAAGTTACAAGTGTGGTCAATCCAGTCATCAAACCCCAGTCCAAAACAAAAGGCAAAGCAGGGTATAAAGCAGATGCAGCAGCAGAGATGAAGATAGTGTCTAAGAACAAGGTTGTTACTGGGGTGAAGGAACGAGTGCAATCAGAACCTAGGGCTCCAGTGAAAGTCGTCAAGGGTTTCAGCTCCAAAGCTGAGAATGAGGTTGCCAGCTCTTCATGTAAAGATAAGGCTGGTACTGATAACTGGTTTTGGACTGGGGAGGAGGCCAGTATCAGTTCCTGGTTCTGGAAGGGAGAAGAGGCTAGTAGTCATTCCAATGCTAAAGACAAAATAAAGGCTGATACTGGTGGCCAGGTCTGTGCTGAGGAGTTGACCTCTGTGGCTGGGGCCAGCTGTAAGACTGTATCGGGGGCTGATGAGGGGGAGGAAGATAATGGTATAGGGAACTGGTTTTGGGAAGGAGATGACAGTGGTTTTGACCTTGACCCCAAACCTGTATACAGGGTAGTTAGACCTAAGGCTGTGGATCAAATTAATCAAAAAAATAGACCCAAGGACTGGTCTGAGGTTACTATCTGGCCCAAAGCCCCTGCTGTAACACCAGCAGTATTAGGATTTAGATCCCAGGTTCCGCGGGATGAATGCTCCTCTTCATTTATTGTTGTTTCATCAGGGGAAGGAAAAACTCGTGCTGCAGCAGCTGCAGCAGCCTCTTCTAAGAATAGCTCAAGTGCACAATCTTTTCCCAAGTCCCCATTTGGTTCTGGACCTTGCATGCAGACCTTAGAGGATATTAGAGAGCAAATTAAGATTAGGGAGGCGAATGGGATTAAGCCATTTGCTTGCCCTTGCAAAATGGAATGCTACTTGGATTCTGACGAATTTGAAAGACTTGTTAGCATACTGAAGTCAACCACTGATCCTCTCATTCATAAAATAGCACAGATTGCAATGGGTATCCATAATGTTCATCCATATGCCCAAGAATTCATTAATGAAGTGGGTGTAGTGACACTCATTGAAAGCTTACTCAGTTTTCCTTCCTCTGAAAGGAGGAAGAAGACTGTAATTACTGTGGATCCTCCTTCTGGGGATGAAAGACAACGCAAAGTCGAAATACATGTTAAACATATGTGTAAGGAAACTGTGTCTTTCCCCTTAAACTCACCTGGACAGCAGACAGGATTAAAGATACTTGGGCAACTGACTACTGATTTTGCCCATCACTATATTGTTGCTAGTTACTTTCCCGAGCTTTTGAATTTGCTGTCTCAGGGAAACCGTAAAACTAGAAATCTTGTTTTGAAAGTACTTTTGAATATGTCTGAAAATCCACCCGCAGCCAGAGACTTGATAAATATGAAGGCATTGACAGCATTAAAACTTGTCTTTAACCAGAAAGAGGCAAAAGCCAATCTTGTTAGTGCTGTGGCCATATTTATTAACATAAAGGAGCATATAAGAAAGGGCTCAATTGTAGTCGTTGATCACCAGAGTATTAATACTCTTACGGCTATTTTCCGTGAAGTTAAAGGGATTATTGAAACAATGTAAACTGAGCCAGAAATGAAAGAGAACACTGAATCATCTCCAGATTCTGAAAGCCTGTATATTTCCAAAGATCCTTGCATAATTTTCATTATCATGTACACGTTATACATTGCATCTTCAATAGTGTAACCTGTGAGGCTCTAGCTCTGAGATAGAACATTTTCTGTGTAGCAAGTGAATATTAACATGTGAAAGTATTTGTTGATTCTTGTGTTGTCTAGATTTGCACGTTTAAAATTCTGCTTAAAGTAATCCAATTCATTATAAATAAGCTTGGTTTTATCATTAGTATCTGCTTAAATCCATTTGTGGCTTCAAATGGCAAAAAAATGTTGAATTCGTAATCTACTTATAGAAATAAGGTATATAGACATAAAAATAATGGTACCTGTAGCTGTATATGTGGTGTGTGCATGTATATTCTATCAGTACATTTGGAAGGCAGGGCTTACCACGAGGGATTTCTATCTTTCCTCTGTTGCAGATTCATCAGAACTTACTCAAAAAAGAAATAACTGAATCTCAGACAAAATGTGATGTTTGTTTACTTGTTAAAATTTTATTACACTTCCAACTCTTAAATTGTTAGGCAGTTTCATTGTGTCAAGTTTAAAGAATAAAAAGGGATATAGTATGAGGAGAAGAGATTGTGTGCTCTTTGTTAGACATTGTGTTGGCACTGTTTTGCAGATTTTTTTCCTCAGTGATCGTGTGAATGAGATAAGAATTATTTTATTAGCATTCACTATTTTGAGCATCCTCCAATTACAGTGGTTAAATACCTTTTTGTAGACCCTCCCAGGAGGCAGTTGACATAGCTATTTAGTTTAACATTGACCATATCTCTTAACTCTACTTTGTAGACCTTCAATTTTTTTGTGGGTAGTGGCATTAAAAGCTCAGAGGGCAGTTGATTTTAATGATTTTAATTTTGTGGCAGATGATGTCTCTGCAAGGTGTTACACAATTCTTAACTTCCACCAAATGCACTTGTCTGTTAGACATTTGGCCATAGTTGGCTAAAGGTCAGGAGAAGAGTGAGATGGATGTAGGCATTTTGGCTGGCAGTATCTGGGAAACAGGTATCCAAAACGTTATTGAGAAAACAAGATGTAGATGTAGATCATAGGAAGTAAAACAGCATATATTTTACCTTTTTCTTTCCAACTGTTCTTTTTATTTTAAAGAATTGGAATTGTTCTAAACATTTTTTTTCATATCCTGCATTTAAAAGGTAGTTTATTTTTGTTGCAAAATCATGTTACTTTTTTTTAAACATTTATGATTTGTTCTGTGTGTCACATGAATGAAAATCCAAAGAGCTCCATCTTCTACTAGGAGGCAAGCCCAGTCTGTATTTGTCTTAGCTAGAACATAGTGAACTTAATTAGAGAAATTTGGATCCATAATTGAAGTTCTACCAACATAGAACATGAAATCAAAGGGAGCGGCTTATGCTCTCAAACTATAAGGTAATGATTCCTAGAAGTCTTATTTCCCAGAAAACATTTCAGGACTTTGGGGTGATAGTTAAGGTTCTGATTGAGGTTCTAAGATTTAGTAGGGATTACAGCCCCTGATCTGAGCTGTGAAGAAAGTTTCTATTTATGCAAACATTAAGTGTATGCTTTGAAATTTTCGTTAATTAAAACAAGATCATATTATAAGTATGACATGTAACTTGTACTCCCATTGTACTTTGTGAACAACTTTCCATCTTAATAAATATGGCTCTGTAAAATACTTTTGAATCATGTTTTTATTAGTTGCTATATAATGTAATCTTTTATTGGATATTCTCTTAAATGTTAAGTATATAATATGGTTTACTGCTTATACACCCAAAGCCTCATGCACTCATAGGTAGGGCTTTTGGGATACTGTTTTATAGTATCATAGAGGTGTGATACTGTATACTTACCAGTAGTTTAATCCACTGATGAGTTTATAGTTGAATGCGATATTGGGAGGTGAAATACGTTGTGAGGAGGTGGGCCACTGGGGTTGTGGCTTAAAGGATGCATCTACCGCCTTCCTTGATCTGTCGTTCTCCTTCCTGCCAGCCGTGCCATGAATTGTTTCTCCTCTGCCATGCTTCTCTGCCTTTAAGCTAGCTGACTATGGATTGAAACCTGTACAAAGTAAAGCATTCCATTTTACAGTTGTGAATGTTGAGTATTGTGTCTAAACAAAGAGAAAGTGACTAAGACAATATGCCCCCAATTTTTCTTTTGTAAAAAAAGAACTATAGCACTTAGCAGTTCACCTCTTCCTCTGAAGTTATCTTTCCAATTTAACATTAGACAATTCTACAAAATGCTTTGTTTTTAAATATTAGGTTTTGCATATTTTATATCCACTATATGACTTAATGCATAGTAATTTACAAGTTAAATTTCATCCTTCCCTTATTAATATAGCTTATTGAAACTAAAGTAAAGTGATTGTATATTGCTTTAAATTCAAGATTTCCTAACCAAACAAGCTGTATTTGTAGTTCTTGTAACTCAAAGCAGAAGGTTGTACTCTTTCCCAGGCTGAACCAGCTAATGGATACTTTCCCCAGGTTATTTTGATGGAGTGTATCCGAAAGCTTACACAGCTCCCACAAGGAAGTCTACTCACAGTTATCTACAGGGTCAGATATCCAAATACCTTGTATATCTTTATGAGTGGTACTGGGGACTGAACCCAGGTCCTTAGCATTGAGCTATATCCCCAGATAATTTTTATATTTTTATTTTTGAGACAGGATCTGGCTAAATTACTAAGGTTCCATGCTGGTTTGACACTTGACATCCGCCTGTCTCAGCCTCCCAGCATGCTGGGCTCTCAGCCATGTACCATCACACCTGGATCATGAGGCTTTATATTTAATAGCTTTATTGAGATACAGTCGACATATATTAAGCTGCATAAAGTGTACAATTTGATAAATTTTGACATGTATATTAAACCATAAGCACTATCAAAATGATGAACACATGCCTTACCCTTGAAAACTTAATGCATCTTTAAGTTTTCCCTGTGTCCCCATAACTGTGAGAAACCACTGATCTGATTTCTGATTATAAAGACTATTTTCACATTCTGTAATTAAATATAAATGGAATCTTACAGCACGTACTCCTTTGAAAACGAGAAATCTAACTTATTTCGGGGTAAATGGTTATGTCATCTCAGTACATTAATTTTATTTCCATTTGATAGTACACTATATGACTTTATAATATCCATTCAACTGCTGGATAGAAACTTATGTTCAAATTTTGATAATTACAAGTAAAGAATTCAAAAATGTTTGGAGGCATATTTTTATTCTAGATGAATATGGCTAGAAGGACTGGATTATATGTTAAGTGTATCTTCCAAAGTGTTTACCATTTTCCCATTCCTGCAGTTGTGCATGAGGACTATGATTCCTGCGTATTGTAGCTAGTACTTGATAAGGTCAGTGTTTTTAATTTTGTCCATATCTCACAATTCTAGTTTACCTTTTATTTTCAGGATGATGCTCAGCATTTTTTCATATACGTATTTGCCATCCATTAGTTTTTTTGGTGAGATATGTGTAAATCTTTTTAACATTAAAAAAATTAGATTGTCAGTATTTAAGACTGTTTCATATGTAGTGGTTGCACGTTCATCATTAGCTATATATTGTGCGGATATTCCCCAATCAGTGGTATATTTTATTTTCTTAAAAATGTCTTTTGTAGGGCCAGGGATTTAGCTCAGTGGTTCTGGCGCCTGTCTTGCAAGTGCAAGGGCCCAGGTTCGATCCCCGGTAACCACATACCATTCTGGGTGTGGAGACTCACGCCCAGCAGCAACCAGTACCACATACCACAGTGCCAGGCGTGGTGGCTCATGCCTGTGATCCCAGCACTCAGGAGGCAGAGGCAAGAGGATTGCTGTGATGTGAGTTTGAGGCTAAGCTCAGGGCCAGCCTGAACCACAAAAGCGAGACCCTGTCTCAAAAAAAAACTAAAAAAAAAAAATGTCTTTTGTAGAACAGATAGTGAAACTTTCACTGATTAATAACAGTTAATTTACCCCTTGGGTCTCAATGCCGTGTGTGCAAAATCTGCTTGACCAATGTCAGAAAAATTCTGTATTTTATTTCCTTCTAGAAGTTTTAGTTTTCTCGTTTTTTGAGACCAGATTTCATTTTGTAGTTCAGGTTAGCCTTAAACTCATGGCGATTCTCTTGCTTTAGTGCTGGGATTGTAGAATTGTATTGTGCTTGGCTTCTAAAATTGTTAGTTTTCATGGTTAGAGGTGTTTTCATGGTTAGAGGTGTGATCCATTTTGACTTAATTTTTGTATATGGTACAAGTTCATTTTTTGGTCAAAACAGTATCCAAGCAGTCCAGCATCATTTGCTGACAAAATTCTTCTTTCTCCATTTGCATTTTGTTAGACATCTATTGTCCTTGTATGTATGGCTCCATTTTTGTATTAACTTCTGTTCCATTGATCTAATTATCATGATCTCAGTGATGCTGTCTTGATTACTATAACATAAAATCTTGAAATCAGGCAGTGTGATTCTTCTAACTTTTTAAAAGTCATTTTGATTATTAATCTTGCATTTCCATATAAGTTTTAGAAACTTGTCAATTTCTACAAAAATTCCAGCTGGGATTTTCATGAGGATAGCTTTGAATCAGTAAATGAATTTGATTAGAGCTGCTATGTTAACACTGTTGAGTATTCTGACCAGGAATAAAAGCTCAACTTCATCAGGCCTCGATTAATTTCTCTGAGTAATGCAGTTTTCATGTAACATACTTTTCAGCAGCTGCATATATTCTTTCATATTTCATGTTATTGAATCAATCCCTTGGTAATGAGCACAGAAGGCCTCAATAAACATTCATGCTGATATCTGCACAACTTTTAAAAATATTTATGGAAGATAAACCCCTTAAATTGGAACTGTGCTTTTGAAGATCATGAGTGGCAGTGCCTTTTGGAGGAAAATCACCAGGATTATGCATGTACTTAAACAATTTGGATTGATCATTGAGGTGTGTGAGAATGCACACCCTGTAGAATCATGGGGTGCTTCAGGAAGAGAATTTTAGAAATGGTTTGTAGGAGTTGAGCTGTTAGATGATTTGTGTGAATCTTTAAGGAAATGAGGTCTTGTTGTAGATTGAAAGCTGCTGAGAAACAGTGATTTATAATTTGATATCTAGTCCGTGGCTAAAATTGTTTTTGGTTAAGAAGCAGCAGTAACTGATACTAGCCAAAATCCAGTATTTTGTCATTGTTATGATCCAGACAGTACTTTTTGTGTTCATATGTGCTTTCAGAGTGCTTTGTGTCTTAATATATCATCATCAAAGGGTAGTCTTGCCTAATTTAATATTTTGTGAAATTATTTGTACTCAGTAACAGAACCTGCATTGGCTGGATTTCAGGGGCTGCTTTTCTTATAAGCATTTACAAATTCCTACTTATATTACTGAATTAACCTTCAAAACAAATCCACAGTCAGTACATGGAACATGAATGTCTATTGGTTCATATACTTGGTTATATTTAGTACAGTATTTTAAATCTTGGCTACCCTCACAGGCAAAACATTATCTGTTATTTTTATAACAACATTTTAAAGATTGCATAAGTGTTTGATGGATATAAAAATTGAATAACACCTCTACATTCCATCGCATTTAAATCTAAGCAAGTGAAGACAATGGATCCCATAATCTAGTGAGGGCTAAAGAATGTAGTATGTGCACATGTACCACTTTGTCTATTTTTTCTTTGCTTCCTTATTGTTGCCCTTCCCATATGATCTCCAAATTCAAGCATTTTCAAGAGTCATCAACTGATAACAAGAAAAATTATGACAGTTTGCAATTTGTGAAATAAACTTAAAACAAAAATAGTTTAGCTGCGCTGACACTGTTTTGGAGGTGTGCTGCTGAACTGTGTCACTAACCTGTACTTGAACAGTCAGTCAGTAGATGGGCAAGTAGTGGATATGTAGAAATACAGCTCTAGCAATGGAGATGAATGAGGTGAACTTTTCCCTGAACAAACCTTTTTTCAGTTACATTTTTATGAAGTCAATATATGTCAAGTTCTTTTGAAATAAAGACTTGTATATCATTAGCTTTGGAGAAGTATAATCATGAATGAAAAGTCTTCAGTAGCATGCAGTTTTTCTTTAAAAGATTTGGAGTCTGGCCGAGAAGTTAGCTCAGTGGTTCTGGCGCCTGTCTTGCAGGCTCAGGGACCTGGGTTCGATCCCGGTAAGGTTACCACATACAATACTGGGCGTGGAGACTCACGTCCAGCAGCAATCAGTACCACATACCACAGTGCCAGCCGTGGTGGCTCACGCCTGTAATCCCAGCACTCGGGAGGCAGAGGCAGGAGGATTGCTGTGATGTGAATTTGAGGCTGAGCTCAGGGCCAGCCTGAACCACAGAGCGAGACCCTGTCTCAAAAAACCTTAAAAAAAAAAAAAAGATTTGGAGTAATTTTATCTCTAGGTTCGTATTTTCAGGCTGAACCATTAGCAGGTATGTCCACTTTTAGGAGATCTTAAAGGACTCTGACCACTTCTCCACTAAAGGTACCATGTCCCTTTGAATAGTAATTGTCAAAGCTTTGACGAAGGAGATACTCGCAGAACGAAATAACTCCTTATTGTATGCATTGAACACTTAATTTAACAAACTAAGCTTGGATATTTTCAGGTTATGGCACCCAAGATAAAGCAAGGTATAAAAGGCTTATGTAAAAATATTTTTCTTCTTACCTATTGTTAATCAGCCATGTGGAAATGGGACACTCCTGCTACTGGTCACTGCCTAATTCCTTTGTGGAAAACTTCAAAATGTGTCAGAAATGAGCAAAATGCCTAGTATGTTATCATTAGGTGAAGGAGAGAGTTACAGTATGTAGGAAGTAATAATGTGTTTCCATGCACTTGGCTTTTAACTGTGAAAGAGACCTTTCCTCAGTTTACTCACAGTGGAATCCCATTTTAATGTGAAATTGGCTAGGAAAGATGTGCCCATGCTTTATCATGTGACTTGCATATATTTCTCTGCTATTTCCATGTAGTAACACAAAGCATTAATTGTACATCCGCAGAGTGTGACAGTGTATATGAGATTGACTACACTACTTAACAAACATTGAAATACAAATGCATGTGAAGACTGGCTCCCACGGAAATCACACACTGTGGCTCAGGGGAGGCAGAGAGAGTTGGACAAACCTGAGCAACACCTTCAATAAAAGCAGCTTAGCTTTTGGATTATATGTATGGCTGTCTTTAGAAAAAGGTTTCCTCAGTTGAAAGTTAATGTGACCATGTAATATTTGATCAATTATCTTTAAAATAATCTGATATCTAGTGGTTGAATCCCTCTCTGCTGTTCCTAACACCATTATTATCTACCAAGGGTTTTTCAATTGAGAAACCTACTCATGTTACCCTAAAGATTCCACTGATCAGGATTCACATAATTTACTGAAGATTAGAGACCCTAGCTAATGCTTTCCATTGTATGGCCTGAGAACTTATATAAATTCTGTCTTTGATGAAATAAGTCATACACTGCAGACTAAAGAGTAGTCTTGAAAACAATACACATCCCAAATTATTTTTTGTAGTTTTGACTTAAAAATTCTCAGTTTCCTTGCCTTTTCTTGGCAAAAATCATATTCCAGCACTGTACAATGCTCATTTGTACTACAGCTCCTCTTAGAAAAATTCTGGAAATGGAATTTCTAGGTCTCAGTAAAACACTTCATTGTTGTTGAAGGTGTAGAATAATGATTCACTGATCGAATTGGAATTACTTGGAAAGATTTTAGAAGATAGCAGTGCTTGATTATGCTTCCACAGGTGCTGGTTTAATTGGTCTGGAGCAGAACTTGAACTTGGATACTTTTTACAAAGCTCCCCAGGTTATTCTGATGTGCAGTTAAACCTTAAATTCACTGTTGTGGAGAAGCAGGCAGTCTCATAAACTATTTGAAGTAGAGGAGGATAATTTGATACAACCCCTTTTAATCACTTGCCAATGTTTATTAAATTGCAAATGTTGATACTTTATACTTTTTTCATTGCCAAGCTGGGGATCAAATCCAGGCCTTTGCACATCTCAGGAAGCACTCTGTGTCTAAGCCACACCGTGAGCCCTGATGTTTACACTTTTGAATGAGGACTAAATTAGTATTTATCTTGCAAAAAATACATGAAAGTGGGCAAAGATATATAAATATGTTTATTGCTGCATTGTCTGTATAAGAAAAACCAGAAATACTCAGAATACCCACAAATAAAACATTACATAATTTAAAATAGTTCCATAATATGGAATATTATGCATTTATTAAAATCAAAGACATCTGTATATGTGAAAGCATGATCTTTTGAAAAAAATTATATTAAAATAGAAAAACTAATAATCTAGAAAAAAACCTTCATAACTAGTATAAGAGCTAGTGTTTTGTTATGTTTTGCTTATGTTTTTTGTTTCTTAGGTAAAGAAATGCTACTTAGATAATACAAAATAAAATACAAGCTTGAATATGTCTGTTACAGCATTTGTTATATACAGAGATGAGCAAAGATAAAGTGGCTGAGTGTGTTTGATGTTGTTTCTGCTGGAAATCAGTGTGGAGATTCCTTAAAGAATTAGAACAATGTTGAGATTGTAACAAAAAAGTAAGGAAACAAATTTTATATATATGGGGGGGTGGTAGGGTGGGTGGGGCTATGGGAAAAAATGAGAATTAAGTTGTGTCTTATACTGGTACAAATCCCCATTATGGAGTGCAATCATGATGTGTATATTTAATGTACCAATAAAGATAATTTAAAAAAAAAAGAATTAGAATTAGAAGTCCCATTTGAGTCAGCTATTGCCCTGCTGGGTATCTTCTCCCCCAAATTAAAAATATCACATGATAGTGATACATGTGCACCCATATTTATAGTGAAACAGTTTGTAACAGCTAAACCTTGGAAACAGCCCAGATGCCCATCAACTGATGAATGGATGAAAAAAGTGTGGATTTTTTATGCAATGGAGTACTACTCAGCCACAAAGAAAGGTGAACTTCAGACATTTATAACTAAATGGATGCAGTTTGAGACTATACTCAGTTGAAATAAATCTGAAACCTGTGTGTGAATATCATATTGTCTCTCTGATGTGAGAACATGAAAGGATAAATAAAGACCATATGTATAATAGATAATATGAAATAGGAACTCTTCAAAAGGAAAGGAAAACCATGAAACAGGGAGGGAGGAAAAGGTAGAAAAAAGATTAAAAATTGAGAAAAAAGGAAAATATTGAAATTCAGTGGTTCAGTGTTGACCTTATGGGAAATTTGATTTGGTTCTCCTCCATTTCAGTTTGCAACAAGAATTGTGGAAGCAGTTAAGTTTGTGAACCGAGGTACCACTGTAATTTTAACAATATATCTTAAATGGAAAGAGTAAATGTGACCTAAAATTTCTAGCAAGCAGCCCACGTAGGGTAGACATTTGAACAATCTACAGCTTCGCTTCATTAAACTGTTTAAGGAGGATAATCTCACAGGAAGCTGAGAAGAAAGTGTGTGCTTCATCTCACAATAAAATACTGGTAAATTAGTTGTTATGGCTTAGGTCTGAAGTGTTCCCTGGAAGTCTCATGTACTTGGAGGTGGGACCAGATCAGAAAAGGTAGATGATGAGGGGCATGACCTAGGAGTGTGTATTTTTGTCCCTGGCTGCCTTGGGGTGAGTAGCTGTCCTCCTATAGGCAGATAACCTTGCACTAAAACCATGAGCCAAAATTAACCTCTTTGCCTTTAAGCTATGAGTATCAGTATTAAGTGATGAGAAAGTAATTTAGACCTTAGTGGACAATGATGAGGAAATAATTTAGCAAGCACAAAGAATTTAGCAAGCACAATACCTTTATAAAATAGCTTCAGTTTTTTCTCCTGCCGGGCTGTCTAAAATATGGACAAAAATCCAAATGACAGAGTTCTTGTGAGTTGTATTTATATCAACTTTCCCTTCCAATTCCAAAACAACTTCTTAACAGGAAGTAAGTAAAAATAATCTAGGGAAGTTATGAATTGTGCTTCTTTAAAAATGGTATGCATGTATCACTGAAAACAATCATGATGTATTATAAACATATACCAATGAAAATAAATTGAAAATATAGAAAGAATGCTGGAAATTGAAAAACACAAAATGAAAAATATCACTGTTATAATTGTTTCAGGCAAGTATCATCAATAAATGCATTGCAAAAAAATGAAAACCAAGGACAAAAATCATTAATAAACCATATTTCCTCTGGAAAAATTAGGTCAAAATATGATTGCCCTCTGACAATTATCTACACTATTATATAAACAAATTGATCATCAGGCAATGGACACTGGAGATTTCCTCAGTGCCCTTAGAATAAAATGAGCTATGTCATTTGTCTGTCTGTATCAATGAATGGTTTTTGATTAGTAATATTAACATCAGAGATAATCACGTACCTTACACTCAACAGAGCTCTTGTCTCGTCAATAAATGAGTAATCACTATAATAAAATTTTTTCCTTTCAAGAATGTTTTCATCCAAAATAAAACTAACTTGTTTTGCCTTTAACAGAGCTCCTTCCTTCATTTTTTTCAGTGGTGAGAACCCAGAGCATTTGCCAAACTGCCATGCCATGGATTTTCATGATATTCCAAAAGAGTGGACAGATTCCCTAGTTTTTCTTGGTGATCAGTCCAAGCCTGTAGAAGGTTATTGACTCACTCAATTCTCTATCATTAATGACATTTTCCTACTACATTGTATGCCTCGTATTTTTTGCTAAAAATGAGCCACTCAGGAAAGCAGTTACTACTCACTATCGTTGGAAACTGGTTGTATGTAGAAGATGGCCTTTTCTAATTAGTAGGCATTTTCTTTCTTTCCTTTTTTCTTTTCTTCCTTTCTTTTTTCTCTTCCTTCCTTCTTTCTTTCTTTTCTTCTCTCTCTCTCTCTCTCTCTACCTCTCTCTCTCTCTTTTTTTGAGACAGGGTCTCGTTTTTTGTAGTTCAGGCTGGCCCTGAGCTCACTATGTAGTCCAGGCCAGCTTTGAACAAACTCAGCAATCCTCCTGCCTTTGCCTCCCAAGTGCTGGAATTACAGGTGTGAGCCACCACAGCCAGCATTGTGGTGTGTGGTACTGATTGCTGGTAGACGTGAGTCACCACACCCAGCATTGCGGTATGTGGTTACCAGGAATCAAACTGGGAACCTTGCTCTTGCGAGGCAGATGCTGGAACCACTGACAAAATCCCTGGCCCTAACAGGCATGTTCTGAAGCTTAAATTCATTCTCTAGTGAAGGCCTAAAGGCATCTTAATTTGTTTCAGGACACTCATATTACTTGGGACCATGCTTGTGCTGTTTTTCAATTTCCCCATTTACATTATTGCTTGCAAATGTCTTAGTTTTTTCTCTCTGATATTTATAAAATTTATGTTTTTAGCTACCAGTTACAAATACATTTAACTTTTGAAAAATTCTTAATTTCCTAGTGAGTTTCACAATAGTTTCTTCTTGGGGCCTTAGTTGTTCTGTTGATTATTCTGTCTTTATTTCTTGCCCTTGTCCTCCAGTTCCAGTGAAGAAATTGAGAATTGGCCCTTACGTACTATGATTATGTATCATTGTGAAAAACTAGGATGGGTAAAAATAATACGCGATTCCCTATGATTTTGAATATGTCTTTTTCTTTATTGGGCATTTACTTGATTAGTATAGACGTTTGTTGTTTTCCAGAGCTCCTTCAAAGCCAGAAAAATTATATTTCTCACTCTGAAAAAAAATATTCAAATACATTTAATATAGTCACTAAATTCCTTGCATCTGAATAGTGATGAGTTCAGATAATCTGATGGGTATACATTGCCTATTTCTTTTAAACAGCTATGGGCTATCAGTACTCCATAGTCTCAGAAGAGTGCCTATGGCAATGTTAGGTCTCCTCCAACTAGAGATTCAACTCAAGTACAGGGAACAGGAGAAGGGAACATTACCAGAATCCTTTCAGTGGGCCCTAGTGTCCTGTGAGAACATGACAGCATAAGGTGAATTAAAGAACAAAAGCAGGAAATGAGACTTAGAGATGAAGGTGGGTTCTCGGCCTGATCAGTGCTGCTCTGGGTAGCAAAGATGGACTCCACACTTGCCACCTTTATGTACTGGGCTCCCAGGGAGTAACAGATGACTCATAGAGTGATGATAATCCTAGGACAATGAGGAACTTATGTTGATGAAGATCTTAGATTGATGAGGAGCTAACAGTTGATTAGGACACTGAGAGAAGCAGAAATGTTCTTACAGCAGTAGGTGGGATGAGGTAAGCTGATAGGGAATTTCTCCCTCCCCAGGTAAAATCCTTTTCTTACTATTAATTTCTCAAAGAATCGAGAGGTCTTCAGCTGATGTAATCTTGACCTGGAGTGTCACAGCATCACAGAACCATTATTGAGATTTTAGCTGTGAATAGAGGCAAAAATGGAGCTATGACTCAACATTTCGTAGCCAGCCTACAGGCAGGAGAACTAGGCCTAATCATAATTTAATTGTGAAATGATTTTCTTCAAAATTATGTGGAATTGCTACTGACAGTCCAGGAACCACTAAACACACCAAAAAATTCATCCTTCCAATTATGCTTCTCTAGAGCCACTCCTCCTACCACAATCTTTATAAGTTAAGGTTTAAGACTGTGGTAAAATAACCTGCTAGACATATCTTATTCAAGTTGACACCACAATTAACTATCGTATGTATTTATTCATTTAGTTATATCACTATAACTAAGAGGTTAATAATTTTAGCAAAGGATTGTCCCCTGTTTTGTAGCTGTTGTTGTTATATGGATGCTCCCAGAATTGACTAATGCAAGTCTCTTCTTAGTTGTTCCAAGTGTATATTTTCTACTTCCTCAGGATTCCTTGAGCGTGGACTTTTCTTTCTGAAAAAATTCATAATTATGTCCACCTCACAGCATTGTTTTGAAGGTTTGGAGAGAAAAGATCTGGAAAATACAACATACAATGTGTGACATCTAGTAGAGCTCTAAAAAATGTGACTTTTCCACTCCATTGTTGCCTCTTGCATTTTGTGTGGTTCCTCTGACTGGAATATAATAGCATAACTACACAGAGAAGGCTTGGAAATGTAACAACAAACTGAGTTAAGCCCATATTGCATTGTGAGCTGCAATGTCAATGCTGTGTCAGGGGTTTGTTAAATGAAGCTAGGAAAAAAAGAATAATGTTGTACAGCTTCTAGTTAACTGAGCGAATATAGGCAAGACATTATCATCTCAGACCCTGCGTTTTATATTCTATCCCATTTTGAAACTTTTCTTTTTTTCTGGATGTGTGCTGTTCTGTCTTTTGACTCTCCTTCCACGGTTACATCAGCAAGAGTCATAGATTTTGCACTTCAGATTCAGAAGATCATAGAGAGGAAGCATGTGTAATGTCGAGGGTGCTACACTACTAGAGCAAAAAGGTAAGAGTTCCATCATTGCGACACCAGGTAACAGTTGATGACTAGGGAATAATGGAAGGGAATGGATCATGAGAGTATGACCTTATACACCACATCTGGTCCATAGCCCCTTCCTCTCTGTTTTGCTTCCTGGCCTACACGGGCTGACCAGCTTTTCTCCACTATGTCGTTTCAGCAAGATGTTTCTGCCCTGCACAAATCTAAAAGGAAGCCAGCTGCCTATAGAATGAAACCTCCAAAACTGAGACAAAATAAATCTTTCCTCCTTTACTTATCTCAAGCATTTTATGTTAGTGGCAAAAAGCTAATGTGTGTTATAATTTTAGTTTCTATTTTCAGCTTTATTAATTTTACTCTCAAATAGAATCTCTTACCTGTAGCTCTCAGACTGAGACTACACACTAACAAATCTACAGTTCTGTGGTTTTGACAGAAGCCTCATCTTGACGGAAGAATGGCCTTTTACTGTGAACATCCTGTCTGTATTCCCAGATTGTCTGATATATCTTTTAAAATCTAGTAGAAGGAAGCTACGTCACCAGAGCTTTTGTATTCTTCATGCCTGCAGAATTAGCACCACATGGACACCACCAAGGCTTACTGTTTGTGAACTCCAAAGCAGTAGCCCAATCCTAAACCAGGGTGGTGTTAGGCAGTGAGTCCATGGAAGTCTCTCTGATCCAGTCTTCTAAAACCAACTGGGCTTCTTAGAGCTCTAAGCCTATGATTGGAAGGGAACCTTTGAGCGTCTCTAACTGCTTTTTAGGATTTCTTTCATTCTCTTTATAGATGACTAACAACTGTGTTCTTTGTATCCATGCTATTCCCTTTGTGAGAGGGTTGCTTGGCCACATCCCTTGTATACTTTTTCATTCTTTACATGGCCAGGCTGTTAATTTTTCCAAATTCACATTCTATTTTCCTTGTAATTGTAAATTCTTCCTTTAAGTTTCTTATCTTGTGTTGCACATTACTGAATGCAGCTAAAAGAAGCGATATAGATCCTTCAGTGCCTTTGTAGTCCAGGTTTTGCAAGGAAATAGATTTAATACAGAGCACATCATTTATAGGATTAGTTTACAATATTCACCCAATAAGTCAAGCATAGAAGAGTGCAAGAGATTTGTCCACATGATGGAAACCTGAAGAACCCCGCTGAGGGCCTGAATCCCATTGCACTGTCCCACGCAAGTCTAAAGGATAGGAGCCCAAAGGAATGTTCTCCATGAGTATGTATCAAGGACCTTCCGTGGAAAAGGCCAGTGGTGGAAGCTAGAATGTCTGTGCTGGCACAGTGAAGAATCTGTACCAGAAGGCTAAGAGATCTGCGCTGAAGCCAGGAACTGATGCTCAAGTTGAAGACCAGAGCTGCCCTGAAGAGAACAGTAGCCATCACTAGCAACAGTGAAGATTCAAGTTCCTCCTCCAACAAGTACAGCCGAGTTTATATGAGGAAAACCAGCCACAACAAACTTCTCCAGGAAAATCAACAGCATGCATCTTCTCTCATTTTCCTTTCATGCCATTAGCAACAATCCTCAAGTGAATCTTACACACGTAGAATCATGCAGACTCGGTTTAGCTGGGCATTCTCATTCAAGTTGACCTATAATTAATCCACCACAACTGCTTTGTTTAGAAATTTCTTCTGTCAGATAGTCTATTTCATTGCTCTTTAATTCTGTCTTCTATAATGCCCTAAGATGTGGACACAATTCAGTCAAGATCTTTGCCAGTTCAAATAAAAATGACCTTTATGTCAGGATCCAATATAATATTACTTGTTTCCATTTGAGACCTCCTGAGAGTGGCTTTTTTTTTTTTTTTTTAGGTTTTTGGAGACAGGGTATTGCTTTGTGGTTCAGGCTGGCCTTGAGCTCAGCCTCAAACTCACATCACAATCCTCCTGCCTCTGCCTCCCGAGTGCTGGGATTACAGGCGTGAGCCACCACGCCCGGCACTGTGCTATGTGGTACTGGTTGCTGCTGGGTGTGGGTCTCCACACCCAGTATTGTTATGTGGTTACCGGGGAATCGAACCCGGGTCCTTGCGCTTACGAGACAAGCACTGGAACCACTGAGCTAACTCCCCGGCCCGAGAGTGGCATTTATTGTCAACATTTCTGTCAACATTTGGATTGTGAGCACTTAACATCTCTAAGATTGAACAAACTTTCGCTATAGACATTCTCTTCTTTTGAGCCCTCACTGGAATTGCCCTTTATGCTCATTCATAGCCAATGAAGGGCTTTTCTAGCTTGTTCTAAGCTCTTCCACCATCTACTTAGAGCTAGTTAGTTCCAAACTCGTTACTACATTTTAAAGTAACAATATAGTAAAAACCTACTCCCCTTGTACCAATTTTCTGGTTTAGTCTGTTTTGCTGCTACAATATAGTACTACAGACTGGTGATTTATAATGGATACAGATTTATTTCGTTCACAGTATTGTCTAAAACTGAGTGGCTGCCATTTGGTCTGGTCCCTTTCTTCATTATTCCATAGTCAAAGGGAAAAGAAGGGGAAACAGGGAGGGGAGTAGGGAAGGAAAAGAGGAAGGAGAGATGGAGGGAGGGAAGTAGAGAGAGAGAAAAACGCAGACTAGAGTAATTCTTTTATAAGGAAGTTCCTCCTTTCCACAATAATATGTTAATTATGAGAACAGAGTCCACATTAAACACCTCTCAACTGTGTTACCTTTCAGCACCTCCTCAATGGGGATTAAAGTTTCTCACACATAAACTTTGAACAAGACTTTCAAACTACTGCACTGTAGATACCAACTAGATTGTACTCATTAATTAGAACTCACAAACAAGAGAAGAGATTATAAAAATGAGTGAACACCAGGAGGCAAGTACCACTCAGAGCACAGAGTACATCCACCGTATCGTCGTTAGGGTATTTCTCCATACTGGTTATTGAGAATGTTTCATACATTATGATAATAGATGTTTGTAACTTACAGATATATGTTTTAGCCTCCTCAGACAAGTTTTAATGACTAATGTTGCCATGGAATGTTTTAAAATTTTGAATATAATAATTTATAAGTAATGCAACTCACTTTATAAATAAACCATATTTAGAGCTGCATTGTTTGTGAGCATCCAAGGAGATTAGAACATTAGAACATACATTAGGTTTTTCTTTTTTTTTTTTTTTGAGACAGGGTCTCGCTTTATAGTTTAGGCTGGCTCTGATCTCAGCCTTGAACTCACAGCAATCCTCCTGCCTCTGCCTCCTGAGTGCTGGGATTACAGGCGTGAGCCACCACGCCCGGCACTGTGGTATATGGTACTGGTTGCTGCTGGGCGTGAGTCTGCACGCCCAGTATTGTGTGGTTCCTGGGGGATCAAACCTGGGCCCTTGCACTTGCAAGACAGGTGCTGGAAACACTGAGCTAAATTCCCAGCCTGAACATACAAGTTTTTAGTAGCCTCAAGATAGAATGAATTAGGGAAATTCTAGTATATATCACTGGGAAGGCCTTAATAAAATGATTTCTCCAACTTAGTTAACTTTTTATAAGTTTATAAAATCTGACCTAGACTATCTATTTAGTAATATGTGACGAGTAAATGTTAAGATTAAAGAAAATGGAAATTAGAGTACTTTTTAGTTACATTAGTCTGATAACATTAATTTCGTACCTTCTAGTTAATCTACCACAGAGAATACAGTAGTTGTTCTCACCAAGCACTTGTCTGTCTTGCATCTTAGAATCCACTGATTTCACGTGATATCCATATGAATGTCTCTTGGCAAAAGAAGGGGCTTTTTCAGCTGCTGCTGCCACCACCACCATCATCATAACAAAGAGATGTGGTTGAGGGAGTGTAAAGTGCCCAGGTCCACAGAGCAGCTGACCCATAACTGCAAAAGAGGTCACAGGTATTTACTTATCACATATAATTTTTTAAACCTTCTTTCATTATTGTCTCTGATGTGCAAGAGTTTTTACTCATAGCTTTTCCTTTTAAACCTTTCTTCCCAGAATTAGAAATTTTAATAACAGAGATGAACTGTAAAATGTTTATTGTAGCTGTGTGTAGTGCTAAAAATCATTGTAATATCTACCAGTCTTCTGTACTCAAAAACTAATTTTCAGGCCCCTGGAGCCAATATTACCCCTATTAAGAAAGTAGGTATTGAAGGTAAAAACCACATTCTTGCTCCATATTTCATCTATGACTTCAGAATATTTTCTCTGCCTCTGTCTGCCTCCCCTTTATCATCTATAACAGAGGAATCGTGACGCTTTCTTTACAAAACTGTTGTGAGGCGTGAATTAGAAATCTTGCAGAATAAATAGCACATAATAGAGCTTCAATGAATGTTGATCTTTATCCACCTTTCTCTTCCTTCTCAAAGAAACGGTAACAATTGCACAGATGAAATGGTACAAGTGCCATAGAGATCACGAGGAAATGTAGCAGTAAGAGGTAGCATGTACTCACATTATAAACGAAACTGAGGCATTTTTCTGTCTCAGAATACTTTTGTTGAGGGATTGGAGGAAAGGGAAGAACATTGTCGAATCATTTCATTTAGTTTTTAATGATTTTATGTTCTCCTCTTTTGTTCTCTAGAATAATATAGAAAAACAGTTCCCTATTGAGGCTCCACAAAAAGAGAGTGCAGATAAAGGGCAGGAATCACAAGCCCTTGAATCTGTTATCAGATCTATGACTCCTGTAAAATCTTAAACTGAGGGCCGGGGAGTTAGCTCAGTGGTTCCGGCGCCTGTCTCGCAAGTGCAAGGACCCGGGTTCGATTCCCCGGTAACCACATAACAATACTGGGTGTGGAGACCCACACCCAGCAGCAACCAGTACCACATACCACAGTGCCAGGAGTGGTGGCTCACGCCTGTAATCCCAGCACTCGGGAGGCAGAGGCAGGAGGATTGTGATGTGAGTTTGAGGCTGAGCTCAGGGCCAGCCTGAACCACAAAGTGAGACCCTGTCTCCAAAAACCTAAAAAAAAAAAAAAAAAAATCTTAAACTGAGATTTCATCTGCATCATCAGATGAAATGAGTGAGATCCCAAATGGGTATCCATGTGGACACAATACTAGAAACTTGTTAAACTATAAGTTTTTAAGTCCTATAATCTATAAAAGAGATTGTTAAATGTTTTCTGGGAAAGGGTAATAGGTACAATTGTTATTTCTCTGTCTTAATAGTATCCTAAAAACATTTTACATCATTGAATTTGATTTTATTATTTGTAAATTGTGAATCATGGAGTCTTCCTCACAGAATTGTGAGAATGATGCAATCTGTATTATTGGATGATTTTAGCTAGAAATATATAAGTAACATCATACAGTAAGTGATGTTTTTAATTTTTTATTCTCTGGAAACAGTGTTTCTGAGATACATCTAATAAGATGACTGAGGGTTGTTTTGACATCTCTAGCCATACTGCTGTGACTGTTTGTCTTAGCTACTTCCTCCTTGCTGAGACAAAAGACCTATCACACACAATTTAAAAGAAAAATGGTTTATTTTTTCTCACAGTTTGAAGAGAATTCAGTGTACAATTGGTTGGGCCCAAGATAGGATGGCATGGTGGAGAGGCACGAAAGAGGTGAAACAGTCCATGGCAGGGCAGGAAGGTAGCAGCAAGCAGTGAGCCTTCCAGACTTTTATTCCATCAAGGCTGGATGGGGCCATCCACACCCAGGGGTTATGTGGCTCCATACCTAGATCACTGCCTGTGGTTGTAGTTTCCATGGCTTCATATCTGGACTGGCTTTTCTCTCTCCCTGTAGTTTTCCTCAGAAGATCCATATTCCTGGCTTATCCAAATTTCTGGAGTCTCCATTGCACCTTCAGCTTCACATTCACTGTTTCATATGTAGCCTCCTTAGGAGCACACCGCTTGGCCATCCTGTCCTTCTGAAATCTGGGCATAAACCTTCTTGACCCCACAATTCTTGCATACACTAAAACCAGCACCACTTTGATGACACCAAAGGCTGCCACCAATGGAACACTAGGCAGCCTTACTCCTCTCTTGGTCTGAGGGGTCAAGTGCCTCGAACAGTGAACACTGAATCAAATCATGAAAAATAACTTCCCCAGGCCATCGCTGTTGTGCAACATGGTGCTCTGAGGTTCTCTTCTCAAAGCAAAATATTTCTCCTTTGCCACTTTGAGGCTACAACAGGTGGGATGGAGTTTTGCTGGATTTGTGGTGTCCTTGGGCCATCTTTTCTGTTGCACTTTTCTGGAATACTTGGATTTTTATTGCTTACTTTTTCAGTAACCAAGTTCTCTTTTCCATCTTTGCAGGCTCTGCTTCACTGGAGATTTTTTTATGGTTAAAACTTAAAACTTTTTAATGATTCTACTCTGCCACTTGTGCTTTTTAAATTATTTTTTCTTATTTTGTTAGTTAATGTTTTCAATTCGACAGTTTACAGTCGTCTTGGGAGTTTGCTTCTTTTAAAAAATCCCCTTTCCTTCCCATCCTTTGCCTCCTCTAGTTCACCTATCTCATTTTTCATGCTTGTTGATATGGTCTTACCTCATGTTGTAGCATATAAATGACCTATCTTTATTTTACTTATTTCTCCTTCCAATCCTCACCCCTCACTTTTGTTACTTGGACCTCTTCTCTATTGCAAGGAATCTATCCCTTGTCCTTGTCTATCTGTCCTTTATCGTTTTTTTGGACTTTGTTTCACTCACTTGAGAGAAACCATATGGTATTTAAGCCTATGTGTCTGGTTTATTTCACTTGACATATTTTCCACATGTATTCATTTTCCTATAAATGTCACAAATCCATTATTATTTTAGCCAAGTAATATTCCATTTTATATACATCCTATATTTTCTTTATCTAATCACAAGCTGCTTATAGGATTTACCTATCACAAATTGTACTGCTGTATTTCATAAGATGATGTCTTAAGCTCTTTGGGGGAAGATATCTATAAGAGGGATAGCTGGTTAATATGGAATTTCAATTTTGGTTCTTTGAGAAATCTCTATTTTTTTGTAATGGTTCTATTAGTTTCTAGAAATTTTGAAACTTCTTCTTTGATTTCTTCTGTGAGTTTTTAGTTGTTTAGAGAGTCTATTGTTAATTTTTCAGGAGCTTCTGCCATTTTGAAAATTTGCTCTGCAATTGATTTCCATTTTCATTGCACAGTGGTTTGATAATATGCATGGGGTGATTTCAATTCTTTGTTTATTTAAGCAGGCATTATGGGCTAGTGTATCATCTATGTTGAAAAATATGTGCTGTTGAAAAGAGCGAATACTTGTAGAGTGGTGGAATATTCTGTAAATGTGTGTTAAGTCCCTATGTTCAAGGTTGTGGTCCAGTTCTGAAATTTATTGGTTTTTATGTCTAGTTGATCTATCTCTTCAAAGGTGGGTTTTTAAATTCTTTGCTATGATTTTGCTAGTGTTTATTTTCTTTTTTAATTTCAGTAGTGTTTGTTTTATGAAGGTAGGACCTCCTGTATTTGGTGCATATATGTTTATCAGTGCTATACTTTCTTGTAGGATTGTTCCTTTACCTGGTATGTGGTGACCTTCTTTTTCTCTTCTACTCAGTCTTAGCTTGAAGTTTACCATCTCTGTTTTTGAAGTCCTGGTGCATTAAATATTGTATTTCATCCTTTAATTTTTGGTCTATGACTATCCTTTTGGATTAGTTTTATTTCTCAAATGCCACAGGTTGAAGGATTCTGTGTTTTTATCCAGTCTGCCAGTCTGTGTCTTTTAATTGGAAATTTGAGGCTGTTAACCTTAAGAGATGTTCTGAGATGTATTGGTTATTTATGTTCATTGCCTTCTTTATCTATTTGTGGGTCCTTTGATTTTCTTTTCCTGATGTTTTTTGTTGTGGTTTATCCATTAACCTCACTAGTTTCCTCTGTGATTTTAGCTGTTTCTCTGTGATTTTTCCTTGTTTCTGTCTGGAACATTCTTAGGTATTTTCTTGATAGCTGTTTTAGCATTCATATATCTTCTGATTTGGTCCTTTTCTTGGAAATAATTTCTCCATCTATTCTGAAGGATAGCTTTACTGGGTAAGTTAAACTGGGGTGGAAATTATTTGCTCTTAGGGCTTAAAATACTTTGCTCCAAGTTCCTCTACCATTTTAGGTTTGGGTTAAGAAATCAACTTTGACTCTATTTGACTTTTTTTCCCTCTGGTTTCTTTTTTTTGCGGGGGGTGGTTTGAGACAGGGTCTCGCTTTGTAGTTCAGGCTGGCCCTGAGCTCAGCCTCAAACTCACATCACACCAATCCTCCTGCCTCTGTCTCCAGAGTGCTGGGATTACAGGCATGAGCCACCACGCCCGGCACTGTGATACGTGGTACTGATTGCTGCTGGGGTGAGTCTCTATGCCCAGTATTGTTATGTGGTTACCGGGGATCAAACCCAAACCTTTGCACTTGGAAGACAGGCGCCGAAACCACTGAGCTATATCCCCGGCCCACCCCTCTGGTTTCTTTTAAAATTCTGAGGCTTTCTGTGTTGGATATCTGAGTATTCATTAGTGATAATTTGTTGTTGAGCTTATTTTATCATCATAATTGTTTTGTATTCTACAAGAGTTACTTGTATTTTAAACTCTTTTTATATTCAAGAACTTTTCTTTCATAATCTTTGTAAGCATGTTAGTGAATCTTTCTGTGCTGTCTTCTAGTTGTACTGTCATCCTGATCAGCCCCAGAGTGATCTTGTTTTCATTAGCATGTCCTACATAGTCTTCCTTTAAACTCTCACTTCCTTTTAGCCTTCTTTGAGTTCTTCATTGTAATTCACTATTTTGTCCTCATTACCAGTATCTTCATTTTGATAATTTTTGCAATGTTTGAATTCCATAAAGTATTTTATTTCTGATGTTTCTATCTGACATTTTTTTGACAAAAACAGCAACTCTTCCCTTTATTAGCAAGTAAGTTCCCACTGCAGCAGTACAAGATTCTCCTCAGATCCCATTTCTGCTGACAAGCTGCCAAAGCCTGCTCTTTTTTCTTTCCCAGAAATACTCTCCTCACCCTGCAGCCTAATTCAAAAGGTTCTTGCTCCTGGATACTTCCCTGGCATAGTCCTGGCTTAGTGTCTTACCTCTTCTTTTCTACACAAGCTTCCCTAGTTCAGAAATCAGAAAAATGCTTATCCAGTGACTGTGAGGCCAGATGCTCTGTAGGACGTGGGCCTCTTTGGATGGTAAACAGGCCCTATGGCATGTATACACACACACACACACACACACACACACACACACACACACACCACAGGCAGCATCTTGCAATCAGACCAATTGAGTCTCAGTGAAAGAGAGAAGCAGTCCCACCAAACAGAATTAAAAAGGACTATAAAAGACCTCCTCCAAGTTCATGTCTATCTGACATCTTTTTGAGGATTTTATATCCTTGTTGAGTGTGTCATTCGAGTTTTAAATTGTTTGGATGATCTCATCCAGTTTCTTACCTATTTCTTCCAAATTCACCATGGGCATATTGAGTAAAATTGCTGTACAGTTTTTGTTTGTTTCCTCTTTGAACTCAACCAGTTTCCTATACCTTCTGTGAACATTTCATAGATTTTTACTTGCTAGTATTTGTTTTCATCTCCATATGTGACCACTTGGTCTGCCTTGGCAGAGTTAGTGGGAGGTTCAAAAACCTTCTATTTCTTCATTTCACCATTCAGTTATGTGTATATATGTATGTGTATATATATAAATATATGTTATATAACTATATATAACTATATATTTATATAAGTATATATAAATATATAGTTATATAACTATATATAACTATATATTTATATAACTATATATAAATATATATTTATATAACTATATATAAATATATATTTATATGACTATATATAAATATATATTTATATGACTATATATAAATATATATTTATATAACTATATATAAATATAGTTATATAACTATATATAAATATATTATATAATATTAATAATATATACATATATATTATTAGTATTATATATTTATTAATTATATATGCCTTTTCCCCACTCATAGGTTCATTTTTTTGATGGTTATTGCAGGTTAGGGACTAAAGAAATAAGGAGAGTTTGTGGAGTATCTGGAGATTTTTAGTATAATGTTGCCTCTGTGTGAATAATTTGCAGCTTTTCATGTCCAGCACAAGTATTTATTCCTGTTGTTATTTACTTTAAGTGTTTTACACTCTGTTCCTATGTTTTGGCAAAAGAATTACTTCTGACTATAACAGCATCCACAGATTCAGTCTTACATACTTCTGTATGATGGTCTATGTGGTTACACTTTCTGCTTTTATCTATTGTCTATGACAGTATATTTTCCAAAGAGGATGCAGCATAAACATTAATTCATTAACTGAGTTTTCTTTTCAAACACTAGAATCATTCCAGGGCACAATATGAGTTATTATACAGAAGTATTATATTTGGATTTAGAAATTTGAATGTGAAATATACTATTTATAAGAGATAGAGAAAATAAAAATAATTTACGTTTTGACATCACTGTATCACATAAGAAAGCATTAATAATATTTTTAAACTCCCTTATTTGTACAAATTTTGAAAGCAAAGTGCTCTAAATTTGTATTGTTGTTATTTTGAGACAGGGTCTCACTATGTCATTCAGCCTGGTCTTGAACTCACAGTGATTCTCCTGCCTCAGCTACTGGAGTACTCAAATTATAGCTGTGTGCCGCCATATGTGGCTAATTTGTATTTTGTAGACACATTGGTGGAGAAATTTTAAATTTCATTAGTCAAATGTTCAATGTCATGCTCTTTGACAGCCCCACTTGTGAGAATTTATTCTCTAAATTTACCCCAGGAGGCCTCTTCCACCATCACTCCTGTGCCTGCACAGTTCAAGGTGGAGATGAGCATTTTCCTGACCGATTTGGTGATCGCTGGTCCTGCTCTATACTTCTTTCCATCTAAATAGTAAAATCTATCTCATGGCTGGATGACTATCAGGTCACCAAGAAGCCTCCCCAAGCATTAGCACTGGAACAGTGCTCAGGTTCCTACTCCTGGAGCTACCTATAGACCTCTTCCTGCAAACCTGTCTGGGACATATCACTCCTTTCTTCCTTCCTTTGTGTCCTCAGGAGGCTTATCTACCACATACCAACAGCTCACTTTTCTTTAAACTTAACTTTTCATAAAGGATGGAAGAAATATCAGCTTCAGAGTTTCTGGTTCCATGTATGGCATAAGCCTTTCCCAAGGAAAAAGGAAGCCAGGTCCCTCCAGCAGCAAAGGTAAACACAAGGGGAATGGAGTTCAATCACTTTAACAGCATGATTCATGGGACATTTGCTGTAGATCATCCACCAGCATCTCAACATGCCTCAGTTGGCAAGCTCTCTTCTTAATTCTGGTAGTGGGGCTGGTGAGCAATGTCTTTGCCATTCTCTTCTGTGGTTAGGAGTGCTTTTTGTAGTCATATGCATCGATGCATAGGGCATAACAATAGTGTTCCCATGAAGGTTAATTCAGCCATTGAATTGACAAAAATAGATCTGGGCCTGTTATATAAATAGTCCCATAAATTTTCTGCCTTTCTTCTTTGGATCAGGGAGTCATGTAGCTCTTTGACATGACCCTTCAACGAAGGGCCTTTCACCTCAGACCAGAATTACCCTCAGAATCCTTCAGAAAACTTCAACTAAAACTCACCTGTGGATAAAAATGGGACTTCTGTATTGAAGGCCATTTAAATTACTCAGTTCTAATATAAGCCTTGAAAAACGTACATACAGATTTGGCACTAACAATGTATGTATGTAAAAGCCTGTTTCCTTTTAGTATAACACCAGGTATCTGATTAAAAGCTTTTGTCCTTATTGACAATCTGAGCACTTGTTTTCTCCAGTAATACCTTTTAGAAAAGTGTTTTTGCCTAGTCATCAAACAAACAGCATAAAAGCAAAAAAACCTACTCCTGTATGTAACTTGAAGGTAAACTAAAATTATACAAGATGACTTATTAAATGAATTTGGACTTGGGTTGCTGATTTCTATTCTTGATACTAAAACTAATAAATCAAGTGATGACATGGCAAGTGATTCATAGCCTTAGTCTTTCTTTATTTTTAAAAATTGATTTATTGGTACTCTTTTATATATGTATTATGATTACATTCAACCTTGAGAAATTGTACTTGTACAGGATACTTCTTGATTCTCATTTTTTCCCATTCCCCTGCCCCCCTACAACTTCCATCCCTTATATATATATATGAGCTTTGTTTCCATTTTTACCATCAATTTTTTTCTTTTCCTTTTCACTGACCCTTATTATCCTTTTCCCTTTTCTTTCTGCAGATTTTCTTTCTATTTCATAATACCTATCATACACTCTGAACCTCATTTACACCTTCAGCTTCTCATTCTAGAGAAACAACATGGTATTTACACATCGGTGTCCTATTTAATCCCAACAGTATACTTTGCAGAACTAGAGAAAATAATTTAAAAATTCATCTGGAACCAGAAGCAAAAAGTAATTCTAGGCAATAAACACATGGCAGGGGGTATCACAACCCCCAAATTTAAACTACACTACAAAATCCCTGTGATAAAAACAGCATGGAGCTGGCAAAGAAACAGACTTGAGGGTCAGTGGAACAGACTAGAAGATTCAGAAACAACCTC
Source organism: Petromus typicus (assembly GCA_004026965.1). NCBI lineage: Eukaryota > Metazoa > Chordata > Mammalia > Rodentia > Petromuridae > Petromus > Petromus typicus. The sequence goes on from PVIR01004114.1 coordinate 58,703, forward strand.
AGATGTATTAAGCCCCTTCATTTTTGACAAAAGAGCCAAACGACCTCAATGGAGGGAAGATAGCCTTTTTAATAAATGGTGCTGGAAAAACTGGGTTTCAACCTGCTAAAGATTAAAGCTAGATATGTCTTTTTCATCATCCACTAAACTAAAATCAGAGTGGTTTAGAGACCTAAATATTAAAACAAACACTAAACCTGCTGGAAAATAGGTTAAGTAGAACTCTTGGGGACAGGGAAAGACCTTATGAACCAAACCTCAGTAGCAGGGGAACTAGCAGAAGGAATAAACACCTGGGATCTCGTCTTATTAAAAAGCTTCTGCACAGCAAGAGAAACCATCAGCAGAATGAAAAGACAACCGACAATATGGGAAATAATTTTTACCAGCTCTTTCTCAGACAATGATATCCTATTATTAATAAGACAGCAACTGAAGAGGCAGCCCTAGAGATACCCCAACCTCTGAGTCACTTTCCCTCCATTAATGTGCACTTCCGCTGTGACTAAGGATGTGTACTCCTGGAGATTAAGTGGAGGGGGGATGCTAAGAAAGTTTCACCTTGTAGAGGATATTGATATCAGACATGAATTAAAAACTGTGGTCCTAAATGTGATTATACCTCACTGACAGTTGCAGAACGGCTTCTTCCAGTTGAGAGGAGAGCAAGAAAGATTGGTGGGTTAGGGCTGGGGATTTAGCTCAGTGGTTCCGGCGCCTGTCTTGCAGGTGCAAGGGCCCGGGTTCGATCCCCGGTAACCACATACCATACTGGGTGTGGAGACTCACGCCCAGCAGCAGCCAGTACCACAAACCACAGTGCCGGGAGTGGTGGCTCATGCCTGTCATCCCAGCACTCGGGAGGCAGAGGCAGGAGGATTGCTGTGATGTGAGTTGGAGGCTGAGCTCAGGGCCAGCCTGAACTACAAAGTGAGACTCTGTCTCAAAAAACCTCAAAAAAAAAAAAAAAAGCACACTCTGGATTGTGAAACTTTGGATCATTAACTCTGGCTAGGTGAGATACTGACCTCAGTTATTTAGAGCATTTTTACATGATTTCATAAACTGGAACTAGAGCTTAGGCTTGTTGAATCCGAGCACTGTGTTCTCCCTCAGAATTAGTGCAAACTGCTTTTGAGAATAGGTAAGCAAGGCTTTTTGCTCTCTTGGTGAAACAGTTTCCTCATGACTGACAGCTCTAGTTGCAGGGTGGTCCTGTGGCTGGATCACCATCTGTTGTGTGGAAAACAAGCCTTGTACAAATAGAAGACTTCCATGTTAATGAAAGCCTGGGGTGCATGGAAAATGGAAAGATCAGGAAATGGAGCCTTTTGCCCAGAGCACAAAATGAAGACCAGATCCATAGGCCGGGGATGGAGAGAAGGGCTTACAAAAGGAGGAGGGGGAGAAAGTGGAGGAGGAAGAGGACTGTTTTTGAGAGAATTTTAGAGATAAAATTTTTATCTTCTTTCTGAACAGCTTCATCATTACCTAACCTTCTGTTCTTTCCAGGGTCTATATTTGGAACTGAGCCTCTGTTGCTATGCAACACCCTGTCTCTGAGCTCAGAATATGACTCAGAAAAATGTATCTAGGCAACTGTGTCCATGGAGACCTAGAGACAAAATGACAGAAAGGGGGTGGGGAGGAAGTGCAGGCTGTTTGCATGAGTGTGGGGTCTTGAAGTCTTGATGTTCTCATCTCTGGGAAGGGACATGTTTACACTATAGAGAGATCAGGTATCACTGTGACAGATACATTCAGCATCTTGGTGCAATCACAATTCTCAGGCACAGGGTTTGAGAGTGGGGAGGAGAAAGGAAACAGCCTGCGCCAAGTGAGGAAACCTGATTTCTACCTCAAAGACTTCTGAAATCACAGATCATTTAGCAAGTGAGAAGAGGGAATTAGAAGCTCCAGAGATAATGGGAAAAGAACATAAGGAAGAGGCCTGAAATTTTATGCCTGGCAGAGGACCTTAAGCTGAACTTTACCAGAGGAAGCAGAGTAAATGACCTACCAAGGAGCCCTGAAGAAAACAGAGGCTCTAGAATTTTCTGGGATAAAGACAGCAGGACTGTCACTGAGCAGAGCTTGTCTTTTTCCTCAGGTCTGGGTGTTTGCATTCTTTGACTCTCTCACTTCCAAAATGTGGGTGTGAGGTTCAAATATATGTTACCATTTAGATATGGAATCCCCTTCCCCCAAAGGCCTTATTTGTTCAGAGATGGAGCGTTTGGAAGGTCAGTGTATCATGGGGTTGCTACAGCTGACCTGCTGTTAGAACACGGATCCTGGTTGGAGGCAGGAAATTGGGAGCTTGACCTGGTAGTTTACACCCCCAAACACATTCTTATTTGTATTTCTTTATCCTCTCCTTTTTCTCTCTTCCCCCTCACATAACTTCTCAAATCTCTTCTCCTTCTGACATCTTGTCTGGCCATAAAAATAATACCATCAAATCTATTTTTTGTTATTGCTCTTTTTTGTTTTGTTTTGTTATAGAATTTCATTAATATTGTTTGTCATCATTATTGCTTGCATTTCATTAGTCCTTGTGGTTTTGGAATTTCATAAACATTTCTATGCATATGTGGTATTAATAAAAGTTGTGTATATTTTTAACTGTTTGTATATATGTGTTTATATATGTGTGTGGTGCACACAGACAGAAAAGTAATGACTACATGAAACAAATTCGCATATTTATCTCCTCACAAATTCTTTTTAACATGAAGCTACTCTCATCAAATTTTCAATGTTTAATCCATCATTATTAACTGTGGTCACCATGCTGCACCGTAAATCTCTATACTTTTTCATCCTGTAGAGTTGTGATTTTGTATTCTTTGGCCAACATCTTTCTCTTTCTCCAGTCTACTCCACCCTGGTAATGATTATTCTATAATCTATATCAGTGAGTTTGAATATTTTAGATCCCACATGTAAATGGACTAGTGCAACATTTTTCTTTCTGTGTATGGTTTATTTCACTTAGCACAGTATCTTCTAGTTCTATCCATGTAATCACAAATGGCAGCATCTATAATTATAGGACTAAATAATATTTCATTATATATATGCACAGCAAAATTACTTATGTGTACTATAAACAGACAGTAGTGTATCCTGGATATTATGAACAGTGCTGCAATGCATATGGGAGAGCAAATATATATTCAATATACTGATGTCATATCCTTTTAGTATATACCCAGATGAGGAACTGGATCTCTGGATTATACAGTAATTCTATTTTTAATTTTTTGAGAAATCACCATACTGGTTCCTATAATGTCTCTGCTAATTTACATTCCAAATTTCAATGTATAAATGTTCTGTTTTATAGCCAAAACTGGTTACATTTTCATTTTTATTAGTAGCTATCTTAACAAGTGTGTGTGAGGGGTGATACCTCTTTTGTAGACAAAATTGGTTACATTTTCATTTTTACTAGTAGCTATCTTAACAAGTGTGTGTGTGTGTGTGTGGGGGGGTGATACCTCTTTGTGCTTTTGATTTTCTTTTCCCTGAAGATTAGTGATGCTTAGCACCTTTTCATATACTTGTTGACCACTTTTAATGTCTTTGTAAAAAATACGTGCTTAGTTTCTTTGCCTATTTTTAATAAAAATTAATTTTAATAGTTGTATGAGTTCCATGTGCATCTTGGATATTAATATCAATCATACATATAAGCCCTTCCTCTCTGGCATTGTACTTCTGCTCTGCTTTCAGACCTTCATAGGTTGAGCACCTTTCTTCTACTGGCCCTTCTGCTATGTCATTGCTATCTTAGAGACAAATTATAGTGGACTGAACCCTTTGAAACCATGAGCCACATAATCTCTTCCTTTAAGTTGTGAGTGTCAGGTATTTTGTCTCAACAACATGAAAGATGAGTAGTACAGAATCCATGGAGAAGAGGCTCAGATTCAAACTGTCTCGAAGAGTGGGCAATGTGTATCCTTATCCTTGAATATATTTCATTCATTATACATTCACACATTCATCAGTGATAAGTACCCTAAACAATGGTGAGATTAGCCTACACAGTTCTTTTATTTTCGTACTTGGAAAATGTTATACTACTTCCCTTCTGGACCACATGGATTCTGTAAATTTACTGTCTTTTGTACTATTTTTTTCCTCCTATAGGTAGTATGTTATTTCTCTCTCCTTAAGTTCCAGAATTTTTTCTTTGTCTTTAGTTATTTTTAGAGTTTGACTATGATGTATCTTTTCACTGATTTTTTTGAGTTCCTTGTAGTATATTCAACTTGTTGAAAATGTAGGTTTAGTTATTTTTCTTGGTTTGATGTTGTTAGTTGTTATTTGTTGAATGCCTTTTTCATCCATGCACTTGCATATTTAACTTTCCTTTTATTGTTTTAATTGTAGAAAGAATGTCCTGTAAAAGTAATTTTTCTTTTGTTTTTCTGTCACCAGGAACTGAACTCAGGATCTTTTGCTTGTCAGGCAGGTACAGTGCCACTGAGCTAAATCCCCAGCACATCAAAATATATAATTACTGCTCCTGGGGCTCTGTGCTGAGAAAATTGTTCTATGTGCCTTCAAATATAAATGATAAGGGCTCAGTTGGCACTTGGTGTCACCCCAGACCACAGGGTCTTTTGATCATTTTTTGTGGTTTAAACCCTTGATAGTGGATTTCATATGGAAAGTAGTTGTTCCAGCCAATCTAATATCCAGTGCAGGCCAGTGCAGGATTCTGTTTTAAAGGTAATTTCCTTTCAGAATGCCAGGACCCCACCACGCGCACACACACACACACACACACACACACACACACACACACCCCTTCCATTATTCAGGGAACAGATGAATCACTGGATTCCATTAACCATCCTACTAAACTGTTGAGTGTAGGAAAAAGTATGACCCTCCAAATAATGCGGACAGACACCGCACAAATGACAGAGTATAAAATGAAGGACCCAGTGAAAGGAGCCTGGCAATCACAAGGCTACAACTTGGGCCATTGTTTGGGGAAAAAAATCTGCCAGAGACAGTTCCAGATGAGGCAGCAGCTAAAGAAGCTGAACAGCTGGTTTGTGTTCCCCGCAGATATGGGTGACAGTCCCTCCAAGCATTCTAATGGGTTGTGTTTCATAGGCATCCCCCAGGAGAGGGCAAGAATAAAAAATCCTACTTCTGGTGAGGGTCACAGACCCAGAAGGACCACTAGACTCCAGCAAATGAGGCCACGAGGGGCTGAAGATAAGCACGGCACACTCATGAACACGTCCTGCCACGATCCACTGCTATCTGCCCTCACTGAGGAACTTCTTCCTTCCACCTCTCCTGCCTCCAGCCTCACGGGAACATAACAGGTCAAAAATGCATGATGTGTTCCTCCAAAGGATAAACACGGAGTGTCATAGGACTTAGAAATTACACTCCGAGATATATACCAAAAGGAAATGAAAACACAGATTCACACAAGACCTTTTACAGTGTTCACAGAAGCGTCAATAATAGCAAAAAAATGAAAACAGCCTAAATGTTCCTCAGTGCATGAGATATGACCTGTCCATATAGTGAAATATTATTCATCCATCAAAAGCATAAAAGGACTGATACAGGCTACAACATGGGACAACATCAAATATATGCTAAGGAAAGAAGCTAGACACAAAAGATCATATATCACACAATTCCATTTATATGAAATTTTGGGGAATAGGCAAATCTACAGAGACAGAGGGCAGGTCAGAGGTCCCAAGGCCTTTGAGGAGGGAGATAACAGTGTGTAACTGCTGTAGGCTTCTTTTGGGGGCCATGAAAATTTTCTAAAAACATTTATACTGGTGACTGTACAACTTGTGAATATGCTAAAAACCACTGATCTATATATTTTATGTAAGTGATCTGCATTTCAGTCAAGTACTATTTTAAAATATTTTTTAAAAAATAAACTCTTTAGTCAATAAGTGCTTCACACCCAGTAAGCAAAAGGGAGGTGGTGGAGAAAAAGCAAACGTAAATCTAATAGTAGAATTTTTAAAAATGTCAGTGTCATAAAGGATGATATCAGTGTCATGAAAGAGCTGGTTGTGTTACTGTATTACTCTTGTGACTACTGGAAGTTTGTAATGACAGCAAATTTTAATATTAAAGACAGAGGGAGAGAGAGAGAGAGAGTAAAGGCTTTTGGTTATTCAGTGATATCCAAACCTCCACTTTCTTCTCTAACCCTGAGCCCCTTTCATGAGTTCCTCAGCCTTCAGCCAAGTTAAGCAAACAGAAGGGGAAGAGGAGGAGAAAGCTCAAGTGCTGCATCTGCAGTGATAGGACAGAAAGCTCTGTCTGGGGGCACAAGAGTCCCCCCAACAGCAGTGCAGAGAAGTTCTATAACGCCACTTGGAAAACATGCTCATAACCAATTCTCAAAATGATTCCACCTCTCATCTTAAAAGGAAGGGCCATTGTACAATTATTAAGCCAACAGTAATCAACAATAACCTGGCCTCAGGATCAGAGTCAGAAGTATACCACGGGCCACAGCTCAGAGAGCACAACAGAATCTCTCTGCATGAGGTTTTTTTTGTTTGTTTGTTTGTTTGTTTCCTTATTGCACAAATCCTGAGTTTGTTCCTTGGTGAGATATTCTCATTGACTAAATTTAAAGGATGGGAAACAATATTTCACATTCCATAATGCTTAAAATAAGCAGGGATTGTTTAAAATAAGCAATTTTGAATCTCAGATAAGGTAAATTCGAAGCCAAAACTGTTTATAAAATTTAAAGCGTGTCACTATAACCTGGTTAGGGAGCAATCTAAACAGAAGAAATAATACATATAATTGTTTATAAACGGAATACTGGAGCATCTATCTCCTAAGACAAATACTGCTGAATATAAAAGATCAAATAAAAACTACCACAATCACAGTGAGGTAAATTACTACCTTACTGTCATAGAGATAGATTAGTAAAATAGAAAGTCAGAAAGGAAATGTCAGGGCTTGAACATATAGACACACTTGGACATATGGACTTAATAACTATTTACAGAGAAACAGGGCATTCCATTCTTCTAAATCAGAGTACGCAATCTATTGTGTAGCACATTGTACTTTACACAAAATAAATCACATAATCACAAAACATTCTGAAATAGATGAAAAAGAATCAAAATCACTCCTTGTGCACTATCAGATCACTGTGGAATGAAAATAGAAACTAACCACAGAAGAAATCACAGAAAGTTCAGAAGCACCTACTGAATCAATAACATATTCCTGATCAACCAATAGGTCACAGAAGATATGCAAGAAAAACATTTTAAAATTTTGGAAGATAATGGAAATGCTTGGAATGCATGTTAAAATGAAAATTGGCCTAAGAGGGAAGTTCATTACATCAATACATTAGGAAAACTGTAAGTGCAAACAAATAATTTGTAAGGAATCTTAAGATATTCAAGGAACAACAGTAATCAAGGCTGAAACTAAAAGTAAGGAGGGAAATGATAAAGATTAGAGTGGAAATAAATGAAATTAGACAAAAAATACAAATTATTAGTAAAATGATGAGCTATTGTTTTGAAACAATAAAAAAGATAAAACTTTTGACCAAAATTGCCAAAGTAAAGAGAGAAAAGATTTATCATCAATGCAAATAGAGAAGAAAAAAGCAAAATTACCACAGATAGCATTGAAATCCAGAGTATTGTTTGTAACTACTATGGAAAACTATGCTTCAACAGGAGAATCTTGAAGTAGACAAGTTTCTGCACTCATACAAATTACCAAAGCTAAAGCATAAATATACAAAATTTTTTTCCTTCTATCTACCCCCATTTTATATCTCCAGGATCAGAATTATTTATTTTTCACTTATATGACCTTATAAAGTTAAATACAAATATGCAGATTGAAAATCAGAATAATAGGCCAAATAATATAAAAAACATTGAAGACAGTTTTGCTAAATCAACATACATTTTTAGATTCACTGTCCATGATGAATAACAATATACTGTTTTTTAAAAAAATGATTTGTAATGTGCTATGTATGAGTATCAATTCCCTGAAGTGAATGTAATTATTGTGCATGGCTAACATTTACTAATAAAAGTAAAAAAAGCAGAAGACTTCCAAAGTGGATGAAAAAATAAATTAAAAAAATTGAAAAAACAATGAAATTAAGACATTAGTCATAAATAAATCTGGAGTACCCGATGAATTCAATAAAACCTTTAAGGACATTATATCACCAATATTACTTATATCTTTGAATAAATTGAAAGGAACAGAATGGTTCCAAACCCATTTGTGGCAGCCAGTGTCACTTTAGTTCTAATTTAAAAAATCCTACAGGCCAATCTCCATAATGTACATAGACGCAAAAACCCTTGCCAAGATATTAGTGAACATAAGCAACCTAATATTGAACTGCAGTGCACTAGAAAAAGAAGAGCAAGTTAAACCCAAAGTATGTATGACGGAGGTAATTATAAAAATTAGGACAGAAATTAATGCAATTGAACATAAGTAAACAATAAAAAGAAACAATGAATTAAAGAGCTGGGTCTCTGAAAAATTAAATAAATTAAAAAACCTTGGCCAATCTTGTCAATAAAAGGAAAGAAAAAAACTCAAATCGATATAATTAGGAATGAAAGGTGAAATTACAACAGATCTTGTAGAAATCTAAATCATTAATACCTATTTTGAGAACCTGTGTTCCAATAAGATGGAAAACACAGAAGAAATGCACAGATTGCTAGATATATACAAATTACTTAATGTGAATCAAGAAGATATAAAAATTATAAATAACCCAATATCAGTCAATAAAATTGAAGATATAATTAAAAACTTACCAAAAAAGAAACCTACAGGTCCTGATGGATTCACTGGTAAACTCTACAGGAAATTTATAGAAGATCTAATGCCAGTATTCCCCAAACTCTTTAATAAAATTGAAACAAGAGCAATAATTACAAAATCATTACACAAAACAAGCGTTACTCCAATACAAAAACTAGAGAAAGATCCAACCAAAAACAAAAAACAAAACTGCAGGCCAACATCCCTAATGAACATAAATTTAAAAATCCTCAATATGATACTGACAGGCAAAATGCCACAAATTATCAAGAAGATTAAATAGCATGACTAAATAAGGATTCTCCCCAGAGAGGCAGGGATGGTTCAATATATGCAAATAAAAAATTAATATACCATGTTAACAGAGTCATGGACCAAAACCACATTATCATCTGAATAGATTAAGATAAAGCATTTGAAAAACCCCAACACCAATTCATGATTTAAAAAAAAAAACCCACACAACAGAAAATCGGAATAGATGGCCATTATCTCAACTTGATAAAAGCCATCTGTGACAAATAGCCAGCATCATGCTGCATAGTCAAAAACTAAAAGCTTTCGCTCTAAAACCACGAATAAGAAAAGGATGTCCTCTATCCTCACACCTATTCAATATAGTTCTGATAACATTAGCTGGAAAAATTAGACAAGAGAAAAAATAAAGTAATAAGGATAGGAAAAATACAAGTTAAATCATTATTTGTGGATGACATGGTTTTTTGCATAGCAAAACGCACAGAGAGACATTTACATTTAATAACCAAATTCAGTAGTGTGGCTGGATACAAAGCCAAAACTCAAAAATCAATAACATTCCTGTACAGAAGTGGCAAAATCCCAGAGAGAGAAATTAGGGAGATCATACTTTCACAGCAGCATCAAAAAATGAAATACTTAGAAATCAATCTCATGAAGAATGTAAAAGGTCTTTACATTGAAAGCTACAATATACCAAAAAACTGAGCTTGAAGAGGATATCAGGAAGTGGACAGTTATCCTTTGCTCTTGGATAAGAATATCGCATATATTGGGCCGGGGATCTAGCTCAGTGATTCCGGTGCCTGTCTTGCAAGCGCAAGGACCCTGGTTTGATCCCCAGTATCCACATAACAATACTGGGCGTGGAGACTCACCCCAGCAGCAACCAGTACCACATACCACAGTGCCGGGCATGGTGGCTCAGGCCTCTAATCCCAGCACTCAGGAGGCAGAGGCAGGAGGATTGTGATGTGAGTTTGAGGCTGAGCTCAGGGCCAGCCTGAACCACAAAGCGAGACCCTGTCTCAAAAAAACCTTAACAAAAAAAAAAAAAGAATACCGCATATAGTGAAAATGAGCATCTTTTGAAAATTGTTATACAGATTTAATGCAATCCCAATAAAAAGTACCAATAGCATATAACTAGAGCAAATAATATTAAATAAATTTAGAACCAGAAGAGACATAAAATAGCAAGAGCAATTCTGGACAACAATGGAAATCAGGAGATGTCATAATTCCTGACTTGACTTGAAATTTCACTACAAAGCCACTGTGATAAAACAAAATGGTACAGGTGAACAAATAGACCTGAGGATCAATGAAACAGATTAAACGATGTAGAAGGAAGTCCAAGAACACTCAGTCATATTGTCTTATCTTGGACAAAGGGGCCAAATGCCTTCATTGAAAGAAAAACAGCCTGTTAAATAAATAGTGGTGGGAAAACTGGCTTTCCACATGCCACAGACTAAACCTAGACCCATGTCTCTCACCACATAATAAAAAAACTGGGAGACAGATTCAATGCAATTCCAATCAAAATACTTATAACGTACTTTACATATCTAGAGAAAATAATCCTAAAATTCATGTGGAACCAGAAGAGACTCACAATAACAAAAGCACTCTTGGGAAGTGAGCAAAGCATGAGTCATCACAATACCAAACCTCAAGCTGTACTACAAAGCTGCAGTGATTAAAACAAAAAATCATAGTACTGGCCTAAAAACAGACGTGGACTAATAGAACACAATATAGGGGACACAAATACCCCCCAGACACATTCAGCTATGTGATCTTTGACAAAGGGGCCAATAGCAAAGACTGAAGAAATACCATGTATTCAACAGTGGTACTAGAAAAACTGGGTGTCTATCTGTAGAGCATTAAAGCAGGACCCATATGTCTCACCATGTACTAAAATAAAATCAAAATGGGATCAGAGATCTAAATGCTAAAGCAAAGATAGAACCTACTGGAGAACAAAATAGGTAGAACACGTGAAGTTAGAGGAGTTGGAAAAAATTTTAAAAACCAATGTCAATTGTACAAGAAAGGGTAACGAATGTGATTATATCCAATTAAAAAGATCTTTGTGAATATACCCAGCAGGAAAAGAGCAGGTTCAAATGGAACTTCTAATCCTAGTTTTTTGAGGACTCTCCACAGTGACTTCCACAGTGGTCAACTCAAGTCTAAGTGGGAGGAACATTCTTCCTATGACAATAGCAGACACAAAACCAGTGGAGAAATACACCATTCTGACTTAGCAAAAGGTGAAGAACCAAGATTGAATTGCTTCCATTCTTTACTCTGTATGAATGTGAAAACATAATCCATTAGAAGTAGGTGCCTCAGTTTTCTCAGTTGAAATATCTTTCAAATCACCTACTATTTTTTATTTAGATGCTGAGTTTTCAGACCTCAGCATGACTGCTGAACTGTTCTTGCCTAGTGTGGAGTCTGTTTCTAGGTTGGCTCCAATATCCATGTTTCTCTGGGTATATCTGATTCTCTATGTCCAGAGATAGAGAAAAAGGTGGGAATACACACAAAGAATTGCAATTCTAAGTTTGGCCCATCTATTTACTGACATTCCTGTTTTCTTGTTTCTAATTTAGAACTCATCAGATGCCTCCCCTAGGAAATTATGGATTTTAAGTGCAATAAAAGTCTAAATAAATATTCACTTATTAAATGAGAATGGATGATTTTGTGTAAAAGAAAAAAATGCCAGTGACACTTTTGTCTCTGTGAGAAGATGGCTGAATAAGTGATTTGGCTCCAAAATGTATGATATGAGGCCTTGTGCAAGTGACTATGGGATGGGTCTGCAATTTTCTTATAAGTGTATTAACGTATTGACCAGTCCAGGAACAGCCATTAGGCAAATTCATTTTACATCCCTGGTGCAGTCTATCACCAGACTCACCAGGTGAGTGCAGAGACACACCTATCTTCTCATTGTGGGGAAACTGAAATTGTATCTCATATGATGCTTTTGTGAGATAATTAAATAACTAAGAAATAAAACCTTGAACTACCAGCGTATCTGTGCATTAGCTAAATTTTGGGGTCAACTTTATTGGTTTGCGAGCTGCCTAGAACATCAGTACAACACATTTCTATGTATGTCTTTGTGGGTTGTAGAAGGATGCCATTCAATACTATATTTAGTTCCTTGCTCCTTTCCAGACATTGTTTTCCTACCCTGCTTCCTGGCCACAGTGAACTAAGCAGTTTTGCTCTACCATGCCCTCTGCAATGGTATTTCTTCTTTGGAGCCAGACAGCCATGAACTGGGCCCTCTGAAACCATAATCAAATTAAACCTCTCCTCTTGTATGGAGACAATGCTGGATGTTGTGTCTCAGTCATGGGGAGAGAGCTAATACAATTAGGGAGATCTTCTTTTCCTTTATTTATATGTCAGAGGTTTATATATCTCAAACAATGAGAAATGATTTTCATGATGCCTGCCTTAGTTCTGAGTTTCAGCTATTTCTCCTGTTGTGTTCCAATATTTGAAGGGCCATTGAAGTTTCACTCTGTGTCATAGACTTTAGGTTGTTTCCGTTATTTAATCCTCATGACAGCTCTGTAAGCTGCTTCAAAGCTTACTTGCTTCAAAGATGACTAAGCTTAGGCAGACAGAACCTAAACCATCTCTTTAGATAAGTAGCGGTATTGGAAGAAGGTTCCCTCCCTCATCCTGGACAGCCTCCCTCTTAGAAGATGGGCCCCTAGGCCTTGAGACATGGTCAAATTACATTCATCTGTTATTGTATTGCTATAAGTCCTCCCTTGCCAATCTCTCTTGATGATGAAGATGAGAAAGGGGATGAAAGTTAGCCTTTTGTGCTAATAGACCTGGGTAGAAGGCCACATGAGGTAGCAGATCATTGAAATAGGAGGTGGGGCATGGTCAAGTAGAAGCTCAGATGTTGACAAAATATTAAAATAAAATGTGTATTAATGATTGAGCAAAAATAAGGAATATACATATATTCCTTATTTTAGAAAGAATTTAGTGTTCAAGGAAGATACAGTATTCTTAAAAAATGAATTGGGGGCAGGGGATTTGGCTCAGTGGTTCCGGCGCCTGTCTTGCAAGCGCAAGGATCCGGGTTGGATCCCCGGTAACACATACCATACTGGGTGTGGAGACTCACGCCCAGCAGCAATCAGTACCACACACCACAGTGCTGGGTGTGGTGGCTCATGCCTGTAATCCCAGCAGTCAGGAGGCAGAGGCAGGAGGATTGCTGTGATGTGAGTTGGAGGCTGAGCTCAGGGCTAGCCTGAACTACAAAGCGAGACCCTGTCTCAAAAACCTAAAAAAAAAAAAAAAAAAAAAAAAAAAAATGAATTGGATGTGTGTGTGTTTCTAGTGCCTCTGGCTCTACCACCTGTTGTATGGTTTTATAGCCTTTTGTCAGTTTGGATGAAGAATGGCTTCTAATCTTTGGTTTGGAGATATCAAAAACTATGCTTTTTTAATAATCTAAAGATAGTAATTATAGATTACTTCAGGTAAGTTAAAAAAAAAAAAATGTCCACACAACTCTGCCTGACTCCATTAACTCAAGCACCCAGCATTCATTCCATCACCCTTACTTCTGAGCTCCCGGATCTATTTGCAAAGCTGTATCCTTGGTTCTGGCTACTAGGTGAGGACTGTTTGCACCTTGAATACATAACTCTTTACACAGAGAAGTTTGATAACGGAGGTTCACTAGTGCAACCTGGTGACAGAAGCCTGAACTGCAGTTTGAACATTGCTGAGCTGAAACGTTAGCGAGAGAAGCTGTGATGCAGCCACACCCTACAGAGTTTTCTGGAAGTCTACATGAAAAAGACAATAATCCCAGTATCTAGGATTCTTAATGTCTTCCAGACAGGAAGTACACTTTGTTATTATGCTGAAATAAAAACTGGGTGTGAAGACAAGTTCATTTTTCTTCTCGTGTTTTGAGATCTCTAAATAAATATTCAGACTGGTATAAGCAGAAGTCCACCTTGGCTACATGTCAGATTTGATGATTAAGTCAATAATTTATTTTGTATTCATTAGCAGAAGTTCTAGAAAAGAATCTTCCTCTCATTAACCTTGTTAGTATGTCTCCATAAGAAGGACAGAATGAATGCTTAATTTTTAAAAGTATTTTCACTTTTTAAAATAATGAATTGTCTCCCTAAGTCCCCTACAGAGCCATGAATTTAAAAATTTGAATTTTCCTTGTACATACATAGCATTATAATTTTATTAACAGTGTACATATCCCTACAAGGTATATGTATTTTTTGCGTGTTTTCTCCATAGTTGCGTTATTCTCTGATGAAAATGAGAAACACAAAAAGAAAAAATACCCATTCAGAATTTAGTCATGTGACCCAGGCACATGCCTCCTTATCTCTGCTCTGTATTAAGGTCACTGAAATGCATGTGGCCATTTCCCTCAGTTTCTGTGCTATTGTGAGCAGGAACATGGTCTGCAGATGCTCCTAGGAATCTCACAGGAATGAGGCAGCAGCCCTGAATTCCTCTGTGTCACAGTCTTTCGTAGGGCGATTTCAGGTTGCCATTTTTTTTATTCCCCTGTGGTATTCACTGCTTGGCTCACTAGGTGAATAAACAGAGTAGCTTGCTGCCAGTGTAAGTGCTCTATTATTTGGAATAGAGCAGGGTGAAGCATGCTCTGAAACTGCACTCATTTCATGAACTGGGAAGGAGAGACATCTTCTGAGTGCTGAATGTAAGATTCACGTGAGAAACATGTCTGCTCTTCCGCTAAGAATCTTCAGTTTCCCTAAAGGTGCTTGACAGGGGACATCATGTGAATAGAGTCATATATTAGTTCTGGAACCATCCTAGAACCCAATTCCTTTGACTTAGAGTTGTTTCCACTTGTACCTTGAACCACTTTTCTATGTGTGGGGCTGTAGACATTTATTATTATTATTTTTTACTACCAAAACCAAGACATTTTTATTGTAGATAAAAATGGAAAATATGTAAAGGAATATCAGTTTGAACAGAATTCATGAGGCTCCAGGGTAAATGCATTTGACCAGCGTGTGTAACTCCTGTTCTTATAAGACCTTTGGCCTTACAGTTAATCACATCAAAACAAATAACAAAAACAAACAAAAAAAGAAAAAAGAAGAAAGAAAAGACAAAACTAAGAGAATGTGTTAACTCCTTTCTACTGTTCTAGTAAATTACCACAAATCTGTGGCTTAAATTATTCTGACTGCTAAACATCTCAGATTCACTTATCAGCGGGACTTGTTCATTCTGAGTCTCTGGGATGAATCCTTTATTCCTTTTTGACCCCTGAGGTTGGCAGCCATGAGTCCTTAATTTTTTTTCAGGGACATCTCTCCAATATCCCCTTGCATCAGATACTGTTCTCTCTACATGTCCATGTCATCAGTGCCATTTTCATTTTCATGTAGGATGAAAGTCATATGGACTATGATGGCCTTGTGTTTCTTTGATTACATTTCCAAGCATCATAACTCCAAATGAAGTCACAGTCAAAGGTATTTGGATTGGGATTTCAAAGTATATTTAGAAGGTCAGAATATAACAAAATAATAGTATCTTGATTTAAACTAGCTAAGTAGGCAGAAGTTTAAAGCAGTCATAATCAGTATGCTTTGAAAATTAGCTGAAATAAATCCTATTCTACATTGGAAGAGACTCCCTTAGTATCTTCCCTGCTTCCCAAGCCTTGGGAGTATCCTGCAGTGCTAAATGGCAGCGTCTTCCCTGAGTGGGGGAGAGAATGTCTGCTTCTCTATCACTTGATTATTTTCTATTATTGTAAGAACAATAAGTATGTAAGTGTTATGTTTTGGATGGTGTGATATTATTTATTTCTTCATCTATGTTAACGATTTTTAAATATATTGAAGTGAAGACACAATGTGTCTAAATACCGTTTAGGTGAGGAGCCAAAGGACAGAGAGGAAGAGGTTTTTTCTGAGGACTGCACAGCCAGGGAATGTGGCAGTTTGGATTAAGATCCAAGCTTGGATTAGCCTCAGAAATCATTATACATTTATTGTTAAGTGCAAAAAAGGTCTACATAATATGAATATTTTAGGTCATGAATATTTTAGATCAATTAAAATTCTTTGCCAGTATGTTAATATATTTATATAAAATAGATGAACCTAGTGAATGAATAGTGGGTTGCAACTAGGGCTAGCACATTCACTGCAGCCCTGGCACAGAGGCCAATTCATTGGGGTAAGGAACCAGTGGGAAGTGAAGAACGATAATAAGATATGTGGAATCTACCCTTTGGAATATCTGAAGAAGAGAGAGAAAGAGGAGGGCGACCAGAAAGAAGTAGGAAGCAGAAGAGGAGAGGAGGGGAAAGAAGTAATAACGAAAAAGAAGAGAGCAAAGGCATGAAATATTGAGTTAGAGCTCATGCATATTTAGTTATAAACTAAAGAGTATAAAATTATGTGTCAAAGAAATGCTAATAACTATTGGGCTTTTCAAATTAGTTTTATTAGTGCATTTTATTTGTTCATTTATTTATTTATATATTTATTTATTTATTGAGACAGGGTCTCACTTTGTAGTTCAGGCTGGCCCTGAGCTCACTATGTAGCCCACATGAGCCTTGAACTCAGCAATCCTCCTGCCTCTGCCTCCCAAGTACTAGGATTACAGACATGACCCACCACCCCCAGCATTGTATATGGTTACTGGGGATCGAATCTCAGCCCTTGTACTTGTGAGGCAGATGCCAGAACTACTGAGCCAATTCCCCAGCTATTGGTGCATTTTAGGTACACATCGTGATCACATTCATCACAGGGAATTTGTAGCTGTACATTAATATATCTGATTCTTCTTTTCCTCCCAATCCCTTCCCTCTCTTTAACCCTTGTTCCCTTCTTTATTCGCAAAAGCTTTGTTTCTATTTTCCTCCTTGTATTCCTTTTTTTCCATACTTCTTTTCCCCTTCCCTCCTTCCTCATTCCCCTCTCCACTTGGACATTTTCTTTCTATTTACAAATATCTATTATATGTTTTGGTCCTTATTTAAACTTTTGGTTTCTCATGCCAATCCAAAAATAGGAATCTGAAATCAGTAGATACTTTTCAGATGAAGAAGTATAAATGGCAAATAAATACACCAAAAAATATTCAATATAACTATTAGAGTTTTGTTTTCCAGGAAGGCAGTAGATGTGGTATAATACGTTTGAATAGGTTACAATCTAAGGCGTTTTGCACTGTCTATTCCTGGGACACAATGCCCAATACACATAAATTAAGGAAGAGAGGCTTAATTTAGCTCATAGTTTTGGGGCATTAAGTTGACTGGCAAGTGCTCAGCCCCTGAGCTCCACAGAAGGCAGGAATGCCAGGGTGGAAGTTGTGGTAAATTAAAGGTGCTTAGTTCATTGCAATCAGGAAGCACAGTGGGGAAACGGCACCAGAGAGGAAGAGGTGAGGGACCAGACACAGTACTGATGGTCAGACCTCTGCGACACGTGCAGACACAGCCAGAGTGTTCTATACTAATCCTCTGGGCAGCTCCGAAGCCAACCAATTTGATACAATCAAGCTTAACCACTGAAAACTTCTATCTGCTTGATGGGCTCAAAATTTTTCTATAAATATATGAACATATCTAGAAGTCCAGGAACAGATATTATGCAAACACCACATCTGGTTTGCAAGGTATGCTCACTCCTAAGTTCACTAGATATGTTTAACACACACTTGTCCTCCCAATGTGGAAATATTGATGTGCGTCTACTCAGCAGCCCAATATTCAACAGATCTGTGTTGAAATGCCCCCAAAGAACTTCTGTTGCATCAGGTGGGGATTTGGGGACCTAAAGGTCTCCTGTGGAATGATGCCCATTCCTCTGGTGTCTGTTATCACTCTGGCAAAGAGTGCAAGAGGGGGCAAGGCTGGCTCAAAACTGAAGATCTCTCTGGCACAGAATGAAGAACTCAGAAATAAAAGTAGTGTGAAGAAGAGTTTATTTATAATATTGCGAAGGTGGCGACAAAGCTGTTGCACAACAAATTGCCCAGCAGGCAGGGAGAACGCAAAATCAGCTGCTCCACCTGGGGTCTTTGCTCTGCCCACCGTTATAAGGATTCTAAGCCAATCAGGCTTTGTTACTGGTGTGAGCTATCGCTGTGGCGAGCTGTTGCTGTGGTGAGCTGTTGCTATGGTGAGCTGTTGCTATGGTGAGCTGTTGCTGTGGGTTCTGCAGGTTCTGCAGGCTTTCCAGTGAACACGTGCAGTCACGTCTCTAAGAATAACTGTTGTATATCTTGAAAGGCTTCACAAAGGGAAAATTTTGGCAAGTAGGTAGTCATTTCTATAGCTGTCTGCCACATCAACCATGCCTGTATCTTTGCTTATCTTCCCTTATCATTGTTCCTGTACTTCTCTCTCTAGAGCTTTAAAATAAATGTATATCAGAGAGGTCTTTTCTTCCTTCAAATGTCGGTGCCCTCATTAGGACAAATAAAGAGTAATTATTTTCATAAATCCTTCCTTAGTCCTGAGGCTCAGCTAGTCCATATTACTATGTCTCACCATTTAAGGGGTGATTTAAGTCCCACTCTATTCTTTAGACTCTGGTGAGATTTCCTCAGTTACTCCTGGGCACAGTTAAGGAAGAGGAGGATCCTGATTCCCACTTCATAGATGACCAAGCTCAGCCTCACAAAGCCTAAGTCCCCTCTCATGATAAGTGGCAGGATTGGGATAGTATTCTGTGCTTTACCTTCCCCAGAGGAAAATTAGCAACCTCTCTTATTAAAAGAAATATCTCTAGGCCTTGAGGCATGGTCAGATCACATACCCTCCCTTGTTGATGTGGCACCTCTGGTCCTCATCAATAACCCCTCACGGTGATGAAGACGAGAGAAGATGGAATTTTACCCTCAATGCCAGGTGTCCTAGACGAAATCCTACATGAAGTGACTGATCTCTGAGGTGGAAGGGGGTGTCTTAATTACATTTTCATTCCTGGAACAAAATACCAAACACCTACAATTTAAATTCATAGTTTGTAGAGTTTTCATAGTTAGCTGGCTCCAAGGCAGGGTGGTGTGACAGGAGGGCATGGCAGAGGCAGAGTTTTCATGGCAGGGCAGGCAGGAAGGATCAGAGTAGCAGTGCTGAGCTTCCCTTTCCCTTTCATTCATTTCAGGCTACAAGTCTATTGTTTGATGCCACCTGTTGCCTGGGACCATTGGTTGGTGTCAAGGTGGGTCTTCCCACTGTCCACATCCAAAACCATGCTAAACCAATCAGTGGACAGTTTTAATAATCACACACCCTTAATCCATATTCACATACCCTAGATCCAACCATTTCTGAAAAGCCCCACCTATGAGGGCATGACGTGCTGTGGAGACATCCAGATACAAGCCATAAATTGGGATCAGGCCACAGTTCAGGTGTTGGCGTTGAGACAGCATGAGAGGGAAGGAAAGTGATATGCACTCAATGACCTTAAAGCTATTTAAAGTTTTACTTCCATTAATCCTAATGGTTATTCAAGATACCCATTATGGTCAACACTAGTCTTTCCTCAGGCTGACAGTACATGCTCCTTATTTTAAAAATTATGAGTTGTTTATTTGTAAGTTGGGTTGGTGGAAACTTAAAAGACTTCATAAGTGAAAAAATACTAACTGCTATTATAACATAAGTGAGAAATATTTGCAAAAGTCATCTCAGATATTAGGATAGTGTGACTGATTTGTGAAACATATTAACAAATCAATTGGTAATTAGTTTCAATAATATTTGAAACCAAATATACATGAATAATAAATATGTTAGATATGCCAAAACCACAAGAACAAATAAAATACCAATATAAATTTAAAAGCTGATGATTCCAGTTTATTATAAACATTTATGGGCATTAATCTCATTTTTACTTACTTATTTTAACAATTACTTTAGATTATTCATGAAAACCAAGATATAAAACAAATATAGTTTAAGTTTTACTTTTTTATATAAGTGGAGAAGAAAAATTAGAAGCTAAGTAGTGTGGTTTCATTTTTGGATGTGGGCACAAGTTTTTATATGTGTATTTATTGTCCTCACTTACCCGACCATGTCTGGAAAGCATCCAAAATTCTATTGTCAACAGATCTCTTGAAATCAAAAGGTAGGAGTTGGATCTATGAGAGATATTTGTTAATTTCAATTTGTGAATGTATTCTCATATATTCTTTGGCATTTGTCCTTAGAGAAAAAGCTATTAGTTAAAATATGAAAAGGTAAATAATTTTTAACAGATTGACACTAGCAATGTGTCCATGTATTTACTAATTTAAAATCATTCATCTAATTTTATGGTGCAATCAAATAATCAAAAATTGAATTTATAGTATATCCTGCATGCTGTGTGTGTTTCTCTGTCTTGTTTAGCAGTATTATTCCAAATGTACAACGGATGTGGCTTAAACTTCAGTGTAGATGGGTTCTAGATTTAAATCTTTATTTAGCACATTTTGGACAATAAGCAAGATAGATTAATTGGAATCATAATTTGAGAAAGCTCGGCTGACATTGTGGGTAGATCTAACCGGCACCCTTCCTATCCTCTTCCTGAACCCTGGACCCGAGGGCTCAATCCTTGCTCTGGTCACAAACTGACAAGATTTTCTGATTTCATTTTTTTAATTGAAATCTTTATTGGTACATTACATATACACATCATAATTGTACTCCACAATGGGTATTTGTACCAGTATAAGACACAACTTAATTCTCATTTTTTCCCATAGTCCTACCCACCCTACCACCCCCTATATACATACAATTTGTTTCCTTTCTTTTTTGTTATAATCTCACTTTTGTTTTTTAATACTGTTAGGCTCGAACGGAGCCTGTCCGGGAGACGTGCCCCAGAGAGACACGCAGTCAGAATATCGATGCAACAGCAAGAGGTTTATTTGAGTACCAGCGCTGGGACCGTCCTAACACGCAGGAAATAGAATTACAAATTTTTACAACTTTTATACCTGCAGTTTTAACTTAAGCAAAATGTTGTTATTTCATTGGCTGGTTTAGGCAAGGAGTCTCTATCTTATGGGCTAGCTTAGGCAAGGAGTCTCTATTTTATTGGCTCTGTACGCTGTCCTTTAAGTTTATAGAGGGATTACTTCACTTGTACTGTCCAGAGAAGTCTCTCCTTATCTTGCATAGTTGGGATTTCTTGTACTGCCCGGAGAAGTCTCTCCTTGTCCATTTGTAGGAACTGGAGAGCTTTACAGGAAACAGAAACTTAGGCCTGCTGCTTTTTGAAGCCTGTCCTAGATTTTGACTTTACAATACGAGTCCATGTTGGGAGAGTAATAAATGTCTCAGGATGATTTGTTTACTGTGATGCCAATTCTTCTTGGAAAATCCATATACATATCAAAGCAGTTCCATTTTCTGATGACCCTATGTCTACATGGCTTTTACTGGTGCCCTCTCTGCCCTCAGTGTGGGCTGAGGTGTCGGTATTGTGGAGCGATCCCGCGCAGACAGTAGGGACTCCACCTTCCACTACTCCACCCCTGCACGGGCCTATCAACCTTCTCCTGCCTCTGGACCCACTCCTTTCTCCAGGACATGAGACCCACAGTCCCTCAGACATGCCCGGGCTCCCTGGCCCTTAACTTCCTGTCGGTAACTTACAAAGTGCACTAAAGTGAGCTAGATCCTTTTTTTAAAAACACCATTATTTTGGGCCGGGGAGTTAGCTCAGTGGTTCCGGCGCCTGTCTTGCAAGCGCAAGGACCCGGGTTCGATTCCCCGGTAACCACATAACAACACCCAGCAGCAACCAGTACCCCATACCACAGTGCCGGGCGTGGTGGCTCACGCCTGTAATCCCAGCACTCGGGAGGCAGAGGCAGGAGGATTGTGATGTGAGTTTGAGGCTGAGCTCAGGGCCAGCCTGAACCACGAAGCGAGATCCTGACACCATTATTTTATATCTGACAGTTTTTTCCTTAAAATAATTAGAAGCATTTTGTATAAACTGGATTTAAGGCTGTTGTTTTCTGCTCATTGTGTAGGCCTCTTTGTGGAGACGTTTGGAAATAGTGCCACCTGGTGACAGAATCTTAGATTGCAGCTTGAACACTTTCTAAACCTGGTCGGGGACACTCAAGGTACAATCTTTATACTGGCCACCAGATGACACTCATTCTCATTTTTCTTTTTTGGAATGCATTTTTCAAAGAATAACAAATGCAATGAAATTATTGGCTTGCTACGATAATAGTACTGTTCGCAAGATCATCGTCCATTTTCTGTTGATTGTAAATCTGAACCACATTCACTGACATATCTCTGCTCCTCTCTAGATTGTCATTCCCATTATAGAGAATTCCCTCCCAGACAGCAAGGCGTTCTCCCTCTAATACCCACTGGATTCCCAGGCCTTCTCCAAGCCATAGGTCACCTGCTCTCTGGGACACCATAGACACAGCTGCCCTGGCCCACTCCCAGCCCGTGTCCTCTCACCCCCAAGTCCACCGGCTCCTGTCTTATATGCGCGGCTCTATAAGGGTGGGTGCTACCTGAAATTTCATGGAACATGTTTCTACACTAAACCTCTAGCATTTTTTTCCAGACAGAATTAGACTCGTTCTTTTTACAGGTTTATAAGCTGGTTTTAAGTGAGGCATTGTTAGCTTTTTGCTGCTTGTATACATCTGTAGAGAGGTTCGATAATGGTGGCAGGCTGGTGCAACCTGGGACAGAAATTTGAACTGCAGCTTCAACCCCACCAAGAAGGAAGATGGGGAAGGGGTTGTGGCCCAAAGCTCACCCTGCACATCTTTCTGGAAATCTGGGTAGAGAAGGAAGGATTATCAGTATTAAAGGGCACTGATGGCTTCTACACAAATCATACAGCCTAACACGCTGTAAAAGCTGTTATGGATTAATAAACATGGATTAGTAAAAACACATCCAAGCTACTCATTATCTTTTATTGTACATTTCTTAGGAATATTTTCCATATAAATTATCTATATCATTTTAATTTACTTTACTAAATCTTTATTTTTAAATTACTTCACAAATGTTTATATTTTGTACATTAACTAAAGGTTTCATCATATGGATGCTACAATATTTATTATTATTTATTTAATATTTATTATTATTTATTATCACTATCTTAGTGATGATATATCATTTTTGTCTTTTAAAAATTTC
>PVIR01004115.1:0-10446 GCA_004026965.1 Petromus typicus
ACCCAGCCCAGAAACCTTAGTGCTTCACACCAATGGCTTTGGTAACTTGGCGGTCGCCCTATACTCCTACCACACTTGTTCTTCAGTTTCCATCACAAATTAACCAAACACCCAATTTACACATCTCTTGTTCTTAATATTTATCTTTACCAGCTGCTGCTCAAGTGTGATATTCCTTCAAGTATTAACTCCTAAATGCTACAAATGGTGAGATATAAAATAAATTCATTAATCTCTGTAAGCTTCCTTACTTATAAATGAAAAAACATAACATATTGTAGGGATTGAGATTATATTTGCAAAAGACTTCTATATGTGCAAAAGGCACATAAGAAATTATCTTAATTATCACATATGAGTACTAGTAGTTTCTCTAAGCAAACGGAACACCTATTTAGATTTCCTGTTTGGTTTCCACACTCATCTTGCTTCCCTATAAATTTCTTATGGGATTCTGTTTTTTGACCTATCCTTTAAGAGATATCATTATACAATACTCTAGCTAATGACTTATTATGATGTAGTGTTACTATAAAATTATACTTCTTTTTAAATTATAAACAAACACCACGAGAAACAAGTTCGTGATTGCCACAAATATTGGCAATATATTGATATGTCTTGCATTACCCTTTCTAATTGTGTTCTCTGTGATAAGATTTATATCTCCTCATACAGACTTTCCTCTTGATAATCTTGTATTCACAGAAAAAAATAATGACTGTATTATGTGTAATTTTCTGCTCTTTAAAAAAGAATTAAAAAAAAACCTCTGCTATAAAGCTTTGCAAAGCTGTAAAGTTTTCTCAAACTCTTGTTCTTATATCCAATCTTTTAGATGTGAAAAAAAACAGCAACTTCTATTTTAAGGTTTCAAATCCCAGCAACAGGTACCTTTCAAGAATAAAACCTATTCCATTTTCTTCTAAGTAGAAAGCAGTTAGAATCTGTCAATCAAAGCATAAACCTTCCACAAGGGAAAAGTACGGTAGAGCATAAAGCCACTTATTACACAAATCAAATGAAAAGGTGGATCTCTTAGGCAGAGGCTTTTCTTAATGTGCTCTATTGCCTGCCCTGGCCACAAAGACACATGGGCTGAAAGGGCATCTGCACTGCCAGCTTGTGACCCACTGAGAAGTGACTCCACGCATGGCAGACCCCACCGTGACTTCCACACATCCACGCCCACCAGGGAACAAAAGCCACAGTCACCAAGGCCCTCCCTGCTGCTCCTGTGAGATGCACTCCTGTTGGTCCCTTTCTGCCTGCCCACTCCCAGCCACCAGTTCCCCACTTTTGTAGTGGTGACTTCCTCTGTCTTCAAGGGGAAAATTGGTAGATCAGCAGTGGGCTGTGGGGACCAAGGACCTTATACCAACCTCTCCTGCCTCTCAGATGCCAGCACTAGTGCTCCTTGAGGTGTCTGCAGCTCCTACTCCATCACTCCACATTCCAGAAAAATCTCTCTGTCCCTCCCTCTCCCTGCCCTCTCTCCCTGCAATCCATTCTTAAATTTTCTCTGTCTCTTCTGCTGTCTCTCACATCACTCTTACACCAGACCTTGGGCCAAAATGTCCAAAACCACCTTGAAATGAAGATTCTCACTCCGTCTTTTGTGGACAAAGTTCCAACACAGACATCTTTCTCTATGAGCTTGATTGAAAAAGAGAAGAATGGTGAAAGAGCATTTAAGTAAAACAGAACCTCTGGCATCTCGTGCTTTTTGTATCTATAATAAATCTAGTAGTAAACTTTTCTTATGAAACACAACCCTACCCTTCTCCAAACGTGTGTGCCTATACATGCTCATATGTACATAAATAAGTTTTAAAAACTTGAAAATATCATAATTTTGTTTGTGATTCCAGAGGTATGCATTATAGATTTTATTTAAAATTAAAATTGACAACAGGAAGGAAAATATGATCTGACATTACAAAGAGAAAAGTCAAAAGATAAGTTGGGCCAAAGAAACTGAAAAAAAAAAAAGATAAGTTCTTTTTTGGAGCAAAGTGCCAGGGTGTGGGGCTGAGTCAAGAGACTTTCTGATGAGTTTCCTCTGGGGTGAAGGCCCAACCCCCGAGCTGCTACTGCCTGGCCTTGTAGAGCAGAAAGTGACTGTGGGGAGAGGACACAAATGGTGACGGCACAGCATTCTGAAGGAGACAGACTGCAGGCAGCTTCTCCCTGGAGCTGCTGCCCCAGAACGGTGGGACTGACACACAAGAAGCAATGCTTGCAGGGAGGGCTCTGTGGGCCTGGGCGCGTTCACTCAGGCAATTCTAACAGTTGTCCTGTATCCATTAAGAGCACAGCAATGCTTAGGCAGTGGATCACACATGAGCTACTAAGATCATTCTGTTACTGGCAGTGTGTACTGGTCCTCTGCACTTCCTGTGATTGCAGCACCTTCCTAAAAGTTTGCAATGACAAACAGGAACCGAGCCAGCGAAAGGATAAAGTCTGCATTGCTGCTCTCCTGTAATCCTAACTGGGGTCTGGCTTCCAGAAGCAGACTCAGATAATGACTGCATTGTCCATGTGCTTCTTCACGATGTACTTTCAGGAGAGATCAGTACGCTGTGGAGAAGCACATCTGGGAGGGGAAAGAACCAGCCAATGGTGTGATGTCAGACAGGTCTGTGGAGAATGCCTTCAGGTTGATCCTACAGTAGTGACAAACTGCAGGATCCCTCGTTTGTCCTGATCTGAGGAAAGCCAGCTGGACTTGCATATTCCCACAACACTACTGTCTGGGATTTCTCAGAAGTCTCTCAAACTTCCAGAAACTACTGGCTCACTACCTGGGTTGGCAATGTGGCTCTAATGACCCAAAAACATTGTGAATAAGAATCACAGGTGGAAGGTATAGACAACAAAGGCATGTCACAGCTGGGAAGGGCACACAGACCGGGCAAAGGGGACTGAGAGAACTCGGGAATATAACTCACAATGTCTTATCTCTGTCTCTTAAGTAGTCATGGCATGGTAACTAGAATTTTAAGCTTAGTAATCAGTCATATGTGCATAACTAGAGAAAAGTATAAGCTAATCCTAACTTGCAAGATTTCTTTTATCTCGCTTAGTGTGCAACAATTATTTTTCAATCAGTTTAGTCCTAAATTCATACACAGTGTAATTTAGATTTCTAGCCATGACCCAGGAAAAGAAGATAGTGCAAAATCATGATCTAGAATGCAAATGCCATTTATATTAACTACTGACATAAAGATAATTACTTATTTTTAAAAACAGTTGGCCATATATAAATACCATTACCACATAATCAATAAAACAATGAAATTAAATTGCTCATTTGCTACCATAGGTGAAACCAACAATTCATTAAATGACCTACTTTGCCATTTTTCAAAATAAGTATAAATATATTTAAATAGTTATGAAACTTTTCAACAAGACAAAAAATATATTTCTTCTAATGAAACATAAATAGGAGAAAGAAAGGCAGAAACTACATGCTACAGTAGGGAGCTACTGTGAGTTTTATCACATGACTAAACAGACTCTACCCAATAATACTCCCAGGGAAAAGAATAGAGTACATGCATAAACTTGATCCTTTATTGTTCCAGGTTTTATAAACACCTGTGATGGTCAACCATTGTAGATACTCTTAGCATGGAGATTTTCACATATACTCATAATATATAAAATGGAAAATAGCACATCAATTATGTAAATATAATGAATATCAAATTGTGTCTAGAAATTATTCTTCAGTTTTACTTCTGTCCCAGACTCTGATCAGCGTGATCCAGGCAAAGCAGTACTTTGCTTACTCTAGAGAAAGACACTGTTCTCAACAGACTCACATTTCATGAAAATAACTTTTTAGTACCAGCAACAATGATAAAGCTCTCTTGGTAAAGCAAACCCCAACTGTCTTTAGACATAAACTCTCTAAACCAACGATGGTGAACAAACAGGTAGCAGCAGCACAGGTGCCACAGATTTGTACCCACTGCTCTAGATCACAAAGACAAAATACACAGGAGTAAAAATTATACAGTGGTCTTTCCTAAATATCAATATATTATAACACGATCTTTCATTCTCAGTTGGCTTTCTACTAATATACATTATAGCTTCAAAACATCAAAGGAATGCTCTTTATCACCTTTTAATTTAAAAAAGTATGTATATTAGGTAACATGAAAGAAAGTTATCAAAAATATCACTATATTTTAAGTTTTACAAGCTGCAAGAACTAGAGGTTTGAGTTGGAAGCATTAACTACCAAACAGCTCTGTCATTGTATAACAAAATGAAAAACAAAGTGAAGATGGGATGAGAAAGTCACAAAGCAAAGCATTCAGTCCACAGAGTCCACGAGGCTCGGGACAGTGAGAGTGCACCATTTTTCAGCATCCCTGCTCATATCACGGTTTCATATGTTAAATACCCCTTCTTATGTCTGAGGCGGTGCTACAAGGAAAGAGAGGGTCAGTGTACAACAGTCAGGTGTTGGCAAGTCGTATTCCTTCCCCATCCCACGCTCCAGATCTGCATTACTGCCAAACCAAGATCCCCCGCTGCACTTCTCTCTGTAGGTAAGAGACAGTCAAGGGTTAATGAGACAAAAGGAGGGAGAGCCCATGACTGCTCTGTCTGCTTCCCTCACTTTCACACCTGAAAACAACCAAGTTAGCCACGGATGACATCCCTCTGCTAGTATATTCTGCAGCACTATAAATCTTTTTTTTTCATAATAGGCTAATTTCCCTATGTTTTTCTGAATGTCTCATCATCCCAGAAATTTAATACTAGATCACAGTGTAACAAATATTTGAGGTATTTATATTTGAAAAAATGTTGACAATTGATTTTTTTGGAAAGAACTTTACTTAGAAATTGCTATACAAATGAAATCATGTTATAGTTTAAGATTTAATCAACTACAGTAGACCTCAAATTATAATCAGCCTGATTTACAACTTAGGTTAATAAATTTAATGGATGACTAATCTGCCTCTTGTTATCTGTTATTACATGCACCCAGGGAAGCATCCAAATTTCCTCTGCATTGACATTCTACCAACTTGAGTTATAACCAGCCCTCAAGAAAAGATTGAGTTCATAATCTAGGGGTCCACTGTGGTTGTGATCTATAACCTACTTAACTGAAGCTTCCTTTGCTTCACATATAGGTACATTTCAGAGAATGCTTTCAAGTAATGCTATTATGCCACTACTTGAAGTAGTGATATTATGCTACGACATGGCGAAAAGTAAAAATTTATACTGAATTGATATTTTTTAATGAAGCAAAGTTCCTGTAACTACATTCAACTTACAAGACCTAGAAACTGTTATATATATAAAAAAACAGCCAAAGACAAATGAGACATTTTACTTTCCTTAAACAAAATGTGTAAGCAGAATGCACACAGAATAACAAATACTACACAAGTAAGATGGATAGCAGCTCCAGAGGGGATGAAGAGAGAACAATGAGGGTGACCACTGTGGGGAGCAAAGAAGGAAGACTTCGTTGAAAAAGGTTTTAAAGCCCAGAGTTGAGGTTGCATAGGAACACAGAAGGTGACAGGAGTGGTGAGAGGCACATCAGACAAGGCAACTACATGTGGAAAAGTGTGAAATGGAAAAATCAGAGTTATTTTCAAAGCCTTTTCAGAAAACAGGATTTTTGTGAGTTGTCTAAATAGGAATGAGTGATAAGCCTAAAAAGGTTTCTTTTAGATTACTTCACCCAAGACTTTGAATGTCATTTCGAATGGGAGGAAATGACATCACAGATAATCTTCAGAAGGCTGATCCAACATTCACATGGAGAGATGGTTGGAAAGGGAAGGAGGGAAAAGATGCAAAGATCTGGTACCATGACAATGACCAAGGTAGCATTTAATGAGGGATTAAAAAAAAAACAGAAGATGAATTGGAAAGATTAGGATTAGAAAAGGAAGAAATAGAGCCGGGGAGTTAGCTCAGTGGTTCCAGTGCCTGTCTTGCAAGCACAAGGACCCGGGTTCGATCCCCAGTAACCACATACCATACTGGATGTGGAGACTCACACCCAGCAGCAACCAGTACCACATACTACAGTGCCAGGCACATGGCTCATGCCTGTAATCCCAGCACTACGGAGACAGAGGCAGGAGGATTGCTGTGACGTGAGTTTGAGGCTGAGCTCAGGGCCAGCCTGAACCACAAAGTGAGACGCTGTCTTTAAAAAAAAGAAAGATAAGGAAGAAATAAATGGATAATTAAGAAAATTTACTACTTTATAGACTACTTCTTTTTGTTGTTGTTATAACCAGCCCAGAGCCCTGCAGACCCCACCCAAGCCTGGCCTCTATGGACTACTTTTCAACAACAACAACAAAAAATTCTAGTAATTCCTAAGAAGCTTAATCATTTATAATAGATGATAACAATCAGACTTTTACAGAAAGCAATCTTGCAAATACTATATCCTTTTCAAACCTAATATTTAATGTATATCAATAGGTAAAATTATACACATGCAACTCATTTCTTGATTATGTTAGAAAAATTTCTAGATTTCTAATAGTGTTCAAAAATATAATAGACAATAATAGAGCACCTAGTTTTAATTCCAAAAAGAAAACCACAGTAATGATTATCCAAAACAGAGAAGCATTTTGAAGTTTAGTCATTAAGAAGGAAATTCAGGGCTGGGGATTTGGCTCAGTGGTTCAGGCACCTGTTTTGCAAGCACAAGGACCCGAGTTCCATCCCCAGTTAACCACACATACAATACTGGGCGTGGAGACTCACACCCAGCAGCAGCCAGTACCACATACCACAGTGCCGGGTGTGGTGTCTCACGCCTGTAATCCCAGCACTCAGGAGGCAGAGGCAGGAGGATTGCTGTGATGGAAGTTTGAGGCTGAGATCAGGGCCAACCTGAACTACAAAGGAAGACCCTGTCTCAAAAAAACCTAAAAAAAAAGAAGGAAATTCAAGGGATAGATCGGCAAGAAATATATAATGCATTCTCCAAATGGAATATTTGTATGTGAATGAGCAATATTACTGGGTTGAATGATGTAATTGGATTTAATGACAGTTAAGCAATATCATTACTCAAACTGATCAAAGTAGATCTGTGCCAAACAGACAAGAGTCTAAAATCTCAATAATTTCTGTTGATTTGGATCTAGAAAGAAAAGAAGCTCAAGATACCAAGCATGAATTCATATCTGAGGGGCTATTTTTGTCTTACGCACACAGTAGATACTATGAGTTATGTAAAGTAAATAAATGGGGACTTGAAAAGATAAGGATAATTTGTAACACAAAATATCAAGTGTTGCCATAGTTTCTTGACATCTTAGGCAAATATACATCAATTCAATCTCAAAACTACATTTTATTTACTCAACTTCCATTTCTTTAATGAATTGAAGTAATTTATTATGTTCACTAATTATAAGAAAAATGTCAAATAAAGATCACCCACAGTATGTTTGACCTAAACAGAAAAAAGGTGTCCTTAAGTCTACGTGCAATTTATTAAAGCTGTTTCCAGTACTACTTTATCAAAATGGTAGAGGAGAACCCCACTAAAGAAGTAGTTTCTAAAAGAACTTCAAATCACCTTTTTTAAAATGTGACTCACATAAACTTCTCTAAAGGAGGTCAATGAAATATAAGTGTGTTTCTTGTGTCAGACTAGCTTTAGTAGTTACAGAAAAATATCCACTCTTCCACTCTCAGCAAATGCAGCAAGGAATTTACAACTGGCTTGGAAAATTGTAATAAGCAACACAGACAGCTCTAAAAAGACTACTGAAGGACAACTCATAGGGTTTAGAAAATATCAAATGCTAAATACAGAATTATTGAATGGAGTCATACATGATATTGTCATAGGTAGGTAAACTAGTTAGACATCTTATAGGCAGCTAGACAGGACTGACCCTGAAGGAACCAATTTGAAAGACAAGAAGTCAACGGAAGAAAGCAATGGAGGCACTTTTAGTAATGCAAAAGAAAAAAGGTTACTACATCCTTGCAGGATAAATAAACGGTAATTGATATTCTAAAGAAGGGTCAATTGCCTGTGACAGGAAAGGTACCAGGGTCTTGGCCCATCCTCCCTAAATAATATCCCCAACAGGAAATCCTTGTAGCTTGTTACCTGATTTGCTTTCCCATTGGATCCTCCTTTAATCAATGTTACCTAAGTGACT
The DNA here is from genome assembly GCA_004026965.1 of Petromus typicus. Classification (NCBI taxonomy): domain Eukaryota; kingdom Metazoa; phylum Chordata; class Mammalia; order Rodentia; family Petromuridae; genus Petromus; species Petromus typicus. The sequence goes on from PVIR01004115.1 coordinate 8,202, forward strand.
GTACTTACAATATTACTACTTGACTATAGTTTTATCCCACTTTAAACCAGCTCATGGCTTTGTTCCATAGACATTCGCTGGGAAATATGTTCCCAGTCCTCCTTCTGTCTCTCTTAAAGCAAAAGTTTTCTTTCTCAATAATTTTCCTACTCTTAACCTCCCTTGTTCCTAGGATTCATTCTTTGATTATAGAGAACATGAGCTCCCATTTCAGATATCTAGCAGACTGGAAACTAGGCTTGCTCCCCTGTATCAGTATCAAGATCCAAAAATATTAAACATGAAAACTTTTGCATGAAACCAATTGCTTTTAAAACCAATTTTCTTTCTAAGCTGCCTTAGCATTTTTTCCAAGATCTGCATATGAGATTACTTCTCAAGGTAAACTAGTACATCTATCATTTATTAAGAATCTACCCTGTGCTAGGTCCCACACTATCTGTAATGCTAATTCATAAATGATACATTTGGTATCATTCTTCTTGCTTTATAAATGAAGAAAATGATGCTCAGAGAAATTATTTATTTAAAATTACAGAGTCTGTAAAATAAATAAAGCTGGCCAGGAAGTACTTTAGTTGAAAGGAAGTAGAATAGTCTGTAGATTTAAAATTTGTAGCAAAGAATACATTCTGTTTAATAAATATACATAACTATTTACATTTTTAAAATTTCCAAATAGGGTTGTCTAACATAATTTTTACTTTTTCTCCAAGATGCTAACATAAATTGCATCAAATAACAACAATGAATTAAAACCACCTGATATAAATCATAATATGCTAATTTTAAAAGGGCAAAACACTAATTCCAATATAACTTTTTTATTTTAATATAACATTTTAAAATACTAAGTTCACAAAAGTTAAATTATTTTACTTACAAATATTTTACTTACAAGTATTTTCTAAAGAATCATTTCATTAAAAATAAAGATAAAAACATGATAATCAAGTAAAATTTTCTAGCCCACGGTAGATTATTAGTCTGGAGATGAGTAGATTACACTAAATTTCTGTCCATATACTTCTAAATAATCAAAGTTTTCAGAGCGGAACTAGTAAATCCTTCAAAATCTTGAGTTTCTAAGGTAGTTAGAAAATTTTTTCATTGACTATTTGAAGAAAGTAAAAAAACAAAAGATTATTTGAGGGAATCAGACGATGAAGAGTAAACAAATTTCTGCCCTTTGTCACTTGATTTGTCACTTGGAAAAAAATCAACAACCACAAGAGCCAGAATCAGAACCCTATGTGGGATAATAACAGGAAATATCTATAGCGCTGCACCACAGATGTGAAAAGAATGAGGAAGATGAGGCTTGGCTGATGTGTTAGTGAGCCTGGGGTCATTGTATCAGACACCTAGTGATGAAGGTGGTGCTCAAGGGTACATGTACCTGCTCCCCACACAGAGTGCTGTCATTGTGACTGCAAACATAAACTAATGAAGATTAAAAAAAAAATCCCAGAGATAATCATCTTACAAAGAGAAGAGGTGTAATTTTGACTCATAGATATGGAGGTTCCAGCTATGATTGCTAGACCTTGATGCTTTTGCTTTAATGGAGAGATAATATATTATTCCAGGTGTGTGTTAAAGCCAAGCAGCTCACTTTATAGCTTAAAGTAAAAGAGACAGGAAGAGGATGGGGCCTGGGGTCTTACATTCTCCTCTGGTGGCCCCAAATGTCCTAAAGACTTCCATCTAGGCCCTATCTCTTAAAAGTTCTCACATTCCAGTAGTACCACTGTGTGAGACCAAGACTTTAACACATGACCCTTGGGGGACACTCAAGATCCAAATTACAGGAAGTGGTAAATGAAAAAATAAAGACTACCAACTTGATTTTCCTCTCAGAATCAAAACAAGTGTCAGGGATTGGAGATATCAAACAGCGTGGTGATGACGTACAGGTATAAAAGTGCTAACTGCTTTCAGCCTTTAGACTCACAGGTCCCAATTTCTTTTTGAATTCATGTACATTACTGAACCATCCCAAAGAAAGCACAAGGTATAGGGTTTAGAGATGTTCAAGACTAAAAGATGCCAAGCCTAACTGCTATTTATGGAAGGTTGCTCAAATAAATGGAGGATTAGGGAAGTTCAGTAGACTCATTAGTGGAATTTACCAATCTCTTCCTCCTTACATCAAGAACTAAATTGTTGGGCCGGGGATATAGCTCAGTGGTTCCGGCGCCTGTCTTGCAAGCGCAAGGACCTGGGTTCAATCCCCGGTAACCAC
>PVIR01004115.1:10546-38728 GCA_004026965.1 Petromus typicus
GTGGAGACTCACCCCAGCGGCAACCAGTACCACATACCAGTGCTGGGCGTGGTGGCTCACGCCTGTAATCCCAGCACTCGGGAGGCAGAGGCAGGAGGATTGCTGTGACGTGAGTTTGAGGCTGAGCTCAGGGCCAGCCTGAACCACAAAGTGAGACCCTGTCTCAAAAAACCTTAAAAAAAAAAAAAAAAAAAAAAAAAACTAAATTGTTTAATGTGGTAGCAGTTTAGAAGTGGCTACTGGAAAAAATTAATTTTTCTTTTAATTTTAGTAACATAAGCCCAGTCCCTCGCTTGGAAGGTGTAACTGTACTGATTACATAGAGAGAAAACATCTTTATCATCAGTTTTACTGAAAACACAGAAGAAATGAACAAATATTGTATAGCCACTAGAGAGAAGATTAAGTGAGGCCTCTCAATAACATCTGAAAGCAACACCTTAAGACTGACTCTTAAGGTTAGTCTTCTGATAAAGAACTTACAGTTCTATCATTCTAAGTTGTTAATCTTATATTCTCACAGAACATCAATCTAACCTATTTATGATTTAGTTTTGAATATGAAATTAAAGCTGTTATCACAAGATATTTCTGAAAAAGCTTCCAACATGGAAGTCAGATACCCAACCAAAAGCAATGAAAACATATATATACACACACAGGAGCAAAGAGAAAAATATCCTCCAAGAAACATCTTTTATTACTAATGCATTAACTGTTGCTTTAAAAATTAATAATTTAATTATCCAAGGAAATGAGAAAATTAATAACTGGATTTTAAAACATAAACTCTGAAACCAATAAGTAATATAAAACATTGTATTTTAAATTAACACTTTACTCCAAAATTAAACTTTCAAATGACAACACCGGATGACAAAAATCATAAAAAGCTTATAATATAATCCCACTATCTACCTTAATGCAACAGATACTTTCTTTTAAAAGCAGTGGTACTTCCTTTGGAAAAAATGATAATTTCATCACTCAGCAATAGACCTCTGAAGAATCAGCATAAATTTCGATGTGATTGTCTGGAAGCTAATTATAATTTACTTTTTCTAGTTACATTTCAATGTAATATTTGGTTATTAGAGTTTTTAACAGAGAATAGAGAATTTTTGATAGGTACCAAATATGAAATGGTTAATTATACCCATACTAATAACAAGTTTTCCAGGTATTAAATGGAACCATAAGCAGAATGCATAGCTGAAAAAGGAGGGTCAGACCCATTCTTCCTCATACATGGATAGACGGTTGATGTACTCAAAACCTGCAAATTCATATCCTGCAATCTTCTTCATGAGGTCATTATCATCTGGGGTGAGCTGCACAGGTTCAGTAGTAAACTGAGGATCAAAGCTGTCCAGATCAAATTCCCCAGACGTGCTCCGTTTAAAGGGAGGCACCACCTGCTTTTGCTCCATCCTGTCCCAGTCAACATTTCGAAAGAATTGATGCCTCTCAACATCAGTTGAACCCCTTTGAGCATCACAACACAGTTGTTTCTTTGGGTCTCTGTTCAGAAAACTCTTCAGGACACTCGCAGTTTCTACCGCAGCTAGGTATATGGATTTTTCTATCCAAAATTACTTGCAGTAGATTATTGTTGAGTTCTGGTCAGGGTTTCCAGAGCTCTCAGCGAAATGAAACGGAGACTCCCCAACCATCATCTCATACATCACACCTCCAAGAGCCCACCAGTCCACACCAAAGCCCTAATGTTCTCCTCTTATAATTTCTGGAGCTAGGTAATTCAGAGTGCCACAAAGAGTGTTGGTCATAGCTCCTGGCTGTAAGCCTTCCTTACACATGCAAAAGTCCATGAGTTTAATGTGTCCTTCCGAGTCCAGTAACAAGGTATCTACTTTCAAGTTTCTATACAGTTTCCCCCGCTGATGAAGACAGTTGAACACTAAACTAATTTCTGCAGAGTAAAGCCTGTCATGTCCTTCAGAAAGTCTTCTTTGCTGCTGCATGTGAAACATCAGATCTCTGCCCCTGACGCAGTCTAGGACAAAGAACAGTCTGCTCTGTCTGGAAGCAGGAGTGCAGGCCGACAAGGAAAGGGTGGTTCAATGTCTACTACAAAACAGACTTTTTCTGTTTCTATGTCCACACCCAATCTATGTTGGCAAGCTCCTGTTTTCATTGCACAAATACAATGCTTTTCTTTTTTTTTTTTCAAATTGAGCCAACAATACTTTTGCATAACTTTCTCTCCCTATCACCCAAAGAAAATCAGTCCTGAATCCCAAAACAGGTTGAAGCTTTGCCACTTTTCCCATGTTCCCTGTCTCATTCTCTTTATCAACTTGTTCTAAACCTTCATGATTTGAACAATTATGTGGTAACACTGTTCAGGGTCTGAAGCCATGGATCATAGGTTATGATGGTAAAGAATGCTGTCCACATTCAACTGTGACAAGTCTGTGGCACTTCTTAAGAATCAAGAGTTTATACCAAGGTATTTATATACCTGGACTCAAAGTCCTCCTGTTCAGTTCGTGCATACTGCACAATGAGCATGGCTGTTGAAATGTATTGCTTGGAAGGGATGGCTATTTGCACAATAAAGCTTTCTCTAGTGGTATACACCTCCATGGTAAATGATATCTCCTTCTAATAAAAAGTGTATATGCATCAAATTTTTATACTCATCTATCCTGATTATCAAAAAAGATATCATAATAGATAAAATACAAGGCTAAATAAAAATGACTGTGCCAAGTCTTAAAGTATAGAGGATGACACAAAGTTACTTGTCTGAGGAAAACTTATAGCTGTACATGCTAAGGGGACAAAGATTGATAAATAACGAGCTAAATATCCAAAAATGTGGGAAAACTGAAAGAATACACAAAAACAAAAACAAAATGATGAATTAGAAAAATAATCTATACAGACCACAAATAAAATCTATTTGGTCCTATTAAAACTACAACAAAAATCTTTTGAAAGTATAATCAAGAAAGCAAAGAAGAAAATGATGTTTACCAAACACAGGACCATAGGTACACATAGAAGTATGGAGACTAAAGAAATAACTATAAATAATTTAAATAAAAATAATAAAATTGACACAAGATTTGAAATACCAGAGCTATGAAAGAAACTGACTAAAAAAAATTTCCACAGAGAAAATGCCAGGCCTAATTTAAAGCTAATCATTCATGAAAAAGGTAATCCCAACCCCAAGACAACCATACTAAAAGTAGATTCAATAAATGATGGCCTATGGGATAATGCTAGCTTATTACCTATTTTGTACATAAAATTTAATTACAACACAACCATATACCCTTCCCTTGTTTTCATACACATGTCTATGGTATGATTACTTTCTTGCTAGAATTGCAAGAGACTTGTCACAGAGACTGTGCAGTCTACAAAGCAAAAGCTCTGCCCTCCTACCCTTACAGAAAATGTAGTAGGTCCTGATAAAAAACATTAGAAAATGTCAAAAAAATGAAGCAAGTAAAAGTATCCCTACACACATGCACACAGGAAAGGGGACAGAAAATGGAGAAAAATAATCATAGTATTATCCCAAAGAAGCTACAATTATTACCTTTTATATGGGTTTTTGAAATTTATTGGACATTAAAATGAATTATATTTATGTGCTGTGACCAAAATATAGTATTTTTAAATTGTCACTTATATTAATAAAAAATGTCAAGCAAGTTATAACTTCCACATAAAAGAATACAAATGTTTTCAGAATACATTAGGAAGTCAAATGAAAATATCATATTCATGAATTAATAAGCTCAGTATTATAAATTCATTATGTAATATAGGCAAAATTAAAGAAGTCAAAATCCCTGCATAATTTTAAATGAAAGTAAAAACTGATGCTTAAGATTATTAGGAAAAGAAAAAACAGAAATCAGTCTATTCCTGAAGAACTACACAATAGAAAACTTGCCCAATCACACTATAAGACATAGAGTAAAGGACTAGTAATTAAACAAAGTAATACTGATATAAAGTATATATGTAGAGAATAAGACTTAACCTAGATGCCTAACAGACACTCTGGACAGATATCAGTAAAGACAGAAATACTATCAGTGAAATAAAGTAGACTAAAAAATACTGTTGAAATACTTGGTTTTCAAATCAGGTAAAAATTCCTGCCTTATATCAGATAAAGAAATTGATTACAAATAAATTATCTAAAAGGCAAAACCTGTGATGTTCATTAAAAATTAAAAGAATTATTTAAGAGAAAAAATTAAAATAATAATATGCTTCAAAAAGGAATATATTTGCAAACATATAATTAAGAAGATATTGGTTTCAAGGATATACAAAGAACTTCTGAAAAGCAACAGATAAATAAATATCATAACTATGTCAAAAAAAGATGAAACACAAATCTCACTTAACATTTAGTTAACAACAATCACAATGAAAATTAAACGCCAACTAAATCAAAATAAGATATTTTCCACACCAACTAAGAAAAAAATGAAGTTCAATACTTATGTACATAGCATATTACTTCAGTTCTCACACCACACACACAAGAGAAAGAGTAATACAAAATTCAGGAGAATGAAACACAAAATATATTTACTGCTTATTTTTGGAACACAAAAATTAGAAATGTTTTAATGCCTAACAAAAATTTTTTATATGCTGTAAAACTTTTATATGTCATGAATTATGCAGACATTCAGAAATTACATTTCAAAGAATGTTTAATAACAGGAAATAAGTCATTGTTTATAGAATTGTCAATTTACAATATGATTCTAATTTCAGGAATGGAGTAAGTTAATATATTTGCACATCTTAAAAAGCTAGAAAGGTAATGGGAGATTAATTTTCTTCTTCAGATTTTTTTTCAATTTTTCATATTGTCAACAAAATACTAGTTACAATTCTTTAATCACCAGAAAAATGCTTTACTCTTTACTCAACTTTCTAAGAATCATGAAGCAAAATTTGATTTGGAGCAAGTAAATTTTATAATTATGAAAGTGAGAGGATCACAATTTAAACTTTAAAAATGTGCTGAGTGCACTTCAAGATTTTTTTATTAATATGACAAAATTTTGTGCACAAACATCACAGTTGGCCAGATTTATAAACCAACAACTTAAGACAATATTGTGAAAAATTTCACATACACAAACTTTACTTGCACTTAGTGATTTCAACTGATCATTCAGCTCAAAGCATCAAGAACAATAATCTAGGCTGGTGCATAAATAGCATAGTATTTTGTTAAAAATTGTTATTTTCTTGAACAAAAAGGAAATGTAACATGGAGTGCATTGATTTCTTGTTTCACAGACATAGAAAATAGCCATAAATGGAATTAACATATGAAGTATTTCAATGAGTAGCTTTTTAAAAAGCTTTAGATAAGGCCTGTAAATGCATTAAACAGTAAATTTGGCATCCTTTGTTCTAGAACTGTTTCTGAAATTTCTTTTATCCTTATTTATAAAAATGCATAATTTTATTTTAAAAAGCTAGATTGTTCTATAACCAGACAACACCATATTTTAAGAGGCAAACATATGTGACACATGTAATTTGAACTGTTTCATTAAGCTGGTGCTGAAAAACTGAAATGAGTACAAAAGTGGTCCAGGAAAATTACTGCGATTTCATAGTTATTACAACCAAACAAGCAAGTTCTTCTGCAACCCACCCAAAGAGTGGAGTGGTATTTTCTCAGTAAGTGGGAAATGATTTCAACCCTGACTACTTCAGTAGCAGCCTGCTTTCTCATTGTGGGTAATTTTCTTTCTTTCTTTTTTTTTTTTTTTAGGTTTTTTGAGACAGGGTCTCGCTTCGTGGTTCAGGCTGGCCCTGAGCTCAGCCTCAAACTCACATCACAATCCTCCTGCCTCTGCCTCCCGAGTGCTGGGATTACAGGCGTGAGCCACCACGCCCGGCACTGTGGTATGTGGTACTTGGTTGCTGCTGGGTGTGGGTCTCCACACCCAGTATTGTTATGTGGTTACCGGGGAATCGAACCGGGCCCTTGCGCTTCCAAGACAGGCGCTGGAACCACTGAGCTAACTCCCCGGCCCTCATTGTGGGTAATTTTCACAGTGGGGAATCACTGGACTCTGGATGTAGAAATCTGGTCAGTTGGTAATTTGATCTCAATGGCAGTTAATAGTAATTTCCTAACACTTTATCTATTCACTCCCTTGTATTATTTTGGTAGGCAAAGTCTTATGAGGATTTCAAAATTGTTTTCCCAACTTAATGGATTACCAAAACTCCAGCAGAACTTGAATAGATGAGAATAGAGGTAAAAGCAAGTACATCTGAAAGTGACCCTAAGGTCTCTTTCTGTGCTGCCTCAACACTGAGCTGGTTCTTCCTTTTAATGGCTTGGAGATCTATATCTAAAGTCCACTTCCCATGGGATGAACAACCCCTTGCCAGAGGAGGTGAAAACAACTTTTCTTATGTTTCAATATATCTGTGTGCTAAGCAGCGGGATATCTAAGACAAGTTATTGGTCTAAAATTCAGCCGAGCTGGTAACAAGCTATTCTAACCATTCCTCCACTATGAAAGTTGCTTCCTCAACTTTTCCCTCAACTTTACCTGCAGAGTGATAAGAAAGAAAAAATTTAAAAAACACTGCATTTAGAAGACAAGCCCACATACTGTGAGGTACACAGATTATTATAAACCAGAAGCATGTTGGTGGGGAAGGGGCAGGTGTTGGGAAATTGACATCTCCTTTTCTCCTGTTGATCCTGGATCAATCCATTTTTCTTTCCTCCAAAAAGTTTTTTTTATTAATTCACATACATAGCATGTTAGAATTTATCCTGAGCCCTGGCACATGAAAGGCAACAGTCCAAAGATCTGTGCCTTGTGTGGTAATGAGTCTTCACTTATTTCCCTATAAATGTTTATGTAACAGTATATGAGTTCTGTGCTAGAGCAGGATTTAAAAGGATAGACAACAATTCAGAACAGAGTGCACTTGAAGTGTGACTCAAGGATAAAAGCTTGTCATCCAGAAAAAGAGTAGGAGCAAAGACCTGGAGGAGTAAGATAATGGAATGAGTAGACTTCTAGCAGCATAATATTGAATAAATTATGAGAGAAAGAGAAAGGAGATAAAAGAGTGGTGGGTGGGCAGGACAGGGTGTGAAAAGGCTTAAATTCACCTTAGGAGTTAGGGAAATTCTGGGGGCTACAATTGTGCAGACTGGAGTCTATAAGTAACCATCTTAACATCCAGTTTCCCAGTGGTATTCAGGACTAATCTTTTTTTTATTGTGTATGGGACAATTGTACAATATGGAAACAGTTTAATGATGGTGAAAAGGTGAATTTAATATTTGTGTGGCATATTGGGCCAAATGTCATCAAATGGCATAAAAATAAAAATAAAAATTTCATAAGAACTTGAAAAAGAAATTAGTTACAGGACATGCCTCAGGCTGCCTCTCTGTAGCAAACCAACACTAATTGATGCCACAAGACAATTTACTAATCACAAAAACAGCAGTAATGCCTCAGAGCAATTTTATAATCATTTAGAGTTTACCGTTTTTGTTTGTATTCATTTTAGTATGGCTTTGTAGTTACACAGGAAATATTAGAATAGGAGACTGTTTAAGTTTACATTTAAACATATTATAATATTGTAATAAAATAACAAAATCACCATGCGGAGAGAGGGATAGGAAAAGGCTATGAGCGGTTCCCTACATCATAGCTTCTGGAATTGGAATGCCTCGGTCAAATTCTGATTTCATTACCTTACTATGTGACATCACTGAAACTCAGTTTGCTTATCTGGAAAATGGACATCAAAAAGATCTTCACTGTAAGGATTCAATTTAGTTAGTACTGTAAGTGTCTGACACAAAATAAAATAATTCCTGCTTCTCATAGCATAATGCCCAACCTTCTATTAGAATCCATATCAAAATTCAACTTGAAATATATATGTAGATAATAGGAGACCCTGAGAGCTTGTCATGTTGTACAAAGATGTATATTTTTAAGACAGATTTTTATGGAGGAGAAAATTAATCTCTGTTAATGAGATATGTGAATGACAACATAACTATAAACACTGTTACTAGAATCTTTTCAAACTGTAATTACTAGACCAGTATTATCTAGAAACCTATTAGAAATGCACATTTTCAGATCCTGGACTCAAAAGGTCTGGAAATATAAAACAGAAATCTATCTTTTTATAAGTTTGCCCAATGATTCTGATGCATGATTTTTTTTTCTATAAAGAGTTAGTATTTTCAGCTTCTTAAGTCAAAAAAATATCTTCTTTTAGAAGATATAAAAAATGGATATGGTTGCATTCCAAAAATCTCACTTACAAAAATATATGTAAACTGGATTGGGCATAGAGTCCATAGATTATGGACCTCTGCTATATATTGCTGATGCCAGAACGTGAGATTAGTAATAAAGAAGGAACAGACTTAGAGGTTAAACTAAGCCTGCATTTGAGACAGCAAGTTTGAGTAAGAATAGCCATTTTTCTGTTGAATATTTGACTCCGGAGTTTGAACTAAGCAACAAGGCTGATGATGTAGAGTTATAGGGTACAGATTGTGCAAGATGTTTACTCTAAAAGTACATGCAACCAACACTGCCAGTGGAACATACGGAACGTGACCAAGAAAGACGGCCAGGTTAAGAACCAGAGTACCACCTACACTGCACAGCAAAGGAATGAAAGACATCAAGAATCAAGAGCTGAGAGGATGCAACAAGTGCCAAGACAGATGAAGGGTGTGCCTGGTGTCAGAGGAAGGTATGAATCTTTTCAGTCCCTGAAGAATCCTAAGGACTGAGAAGGTGGCCATCATGATAGCCTTCAGAACAGCACTGGCAACTGAATATACACAAACTTAAGTGACTTCAGATGAAGTTAATTTCAAAGGGCAGTGGAAGAAAGAGAGATATGTTATCAAAACCAGTCTATATTTCTATGTTCAGATAAAGCAATCCATAAGCAGAAACAGACTGAACATAATAGAAGTGAGGTGTCTTCAGAGATTGAGGTCACCAAGGAATTTGGATAGGCAGCACCAAGGGCCTCAGCAGAGGGACCAAACTTAAACAAGAGAAGTTTGTTTCCATATATCTACTCCACATATCTGAAGGTAGAATGGAAAGACAGATACAGAAGTTTCACAGTAGGCAAACTGAGCTTTGTTTTTCTTCTTTAATTTTATCAATAAATAGCAGATAAAGTTATCAAATCAAATGAAAAAATTATCAGGTAATAAATAGGAAAAATATAAAGTAAAGCAGCATATTTAAAAAAGGAAAGTAAAATTCGTCACCAATGTAGTATATTTTTCCTAATCAGTGAAAATTAGTCGTGTGTCTAATTGCACTGGATTTATGCACAGCCCAGGCCTAAAACAGATTATATTCCCCATTCTCTATTTTGGCATTCGCCTCTCCATTCTCTCTTTCACCTAACCCAGGTTATGCTGACATGATCTTTGACTTCCCACAGAGAAGTGTTCATTTTAACTGGCAGGCAAATGATATTATACTCGGAAGGCCCATTGTGCTAAATGACCATTAAACCATTACACTTAAGAACTGCCTCTCAAGACAGAAGCTCCAAATGCTTTGCACAGTATCACTGTTTAACCATCAGCATTTTATAGACAGGGAAATGTCATCACGAACCTCACATGAATTCCTCTAGTTATAAACAAAACATCTGTGTCTAGTTAACTTAGTTGGTTCATTCATGAAGTTAAATAGTGAAAATCTTGGGCAGAATTCTTGTGCAGTTCCATTAGGGCCTTTATACAAAAACTTTTGGAACTTCTTCTTTGTATCAATAAAGGCATGATATAAATGTTTGCTAGAGGTGATAGGAATACTTGCTAAGATACATATAACAAATACACATAACAGATTATAATTCCGAATTTATTAATATCCACAACACTGAGCATTTTCTGAAAAAAAAAAAAAAAGGTAAGAAAATCCACATAAACCAATTACCTCTACTTTCTAACTCAGTCCTCCAGACTCTCCTGACATAGGTTGGGTGGGACAAGGCATGGAGAGAAGCTCTGCTCCTATAACCTCTGCTCCTTGAGCTCAGTGGAGGGGTTAGTTAATCCTATATGTATTACTAAATTATGGAATATTCACTAATTTGCTAGAACTGATATAATCAAATAACACAGGCTGTGTAGCTTCAACAAAATTTTTCACAGTTCTAGAGGCTAGAAGTCCAACATCAAAGTGTCTGAGGGTCTGAATTCCAATCAGGCCTCTCTCCATGGATTACCTGTAGCCTTACTCTGTGTATGCCCATCCTTGGTATCTTTCTCTACTTAGAATATCAATCACATTGAATTCTGGTGCCCATCCTACTGAACTCATTTTAACTTATCACTCCTTGAAAAGTTCTATCTCTAAATACTGTCTAAAGGATCATGGTCCACCCATAGGACCTCATTCAACCTTAACTACTTCATTAACTGTCCTATATTAAAATATGGTTGCATTCTAAGGTAATTTGGGGGTTAAGAATTCAATTTAGGGATTTTTAAAGGAACACACTTCAGCCCATAACACCATTTAAGTAATCTATGCTCCTTACTTAATGATTTGAATAAAGTTTATCTACCTCACTTCACCTATTGTACCACTTTTCACTTCATAGGTCATAAGCACACAAGAAGCCCTCTGAGTTTACACAAATCAAGCTCTACTTTTCATTAAAGCAACTCAAACACACAGTAGAGCGAACTAATTTATCTGAGGCTACAAAGAACATTATTGGCCGACATGAGTAAGCTATACTTTGAATCTTTAAATATAAACTTTTTTTTGAGACAGGGTCTTACTTTGCAGTCCAGGCTGGCCTTGAGCTCAGCCTTAAACTCACAGCAATCCTCTTGCCTCTACCTCTCAAGTGCTGGGATTACAGGCATGAGCCACCATACTCAGTACTGTGGTATGTGGTTCTGATTGCTGGTGGGTGTGAGTCTCCATACTCGGCACTGTTGTATGTGGTTACTGGGAATCAAACCCCAGACTTTGTGCTTGCAAGGCAGGCTCTGGAACCACTGAGCTAAATCCTCGGCCCTTTAAATATAATCTTAATCTGCACATATTTAGAGAGTAACTATTTAGAAAAATCTTGCTATGTAAATTTCCATTGTAATTTTCAAAGACGATTATTTAAGGTCGCTTTTAATGTAAAGAAGGCATTTGTAATGATCTATTCTGTAAGAGAATTCTATAATTATAATATTTTGACTTACTTATTTTAGTCATACGTAGGCAGTAAGACACAGGGAGCAGTATATGGGTATGTTTATCTCACGTACTTAGTCTTGTCTACACTAAAGAATGCCTATGGGCAAATATTCCTTGCCAAGTGTTTGAAATGAAACCCTTTAATCACAGAAAAGCAATAAAAACCAAATTTAAAGAAAGGTTCTGCCAAATGACCTGCTGAAAAGCTGCAGCCACACTAACAACTCCTTCATGTCCTGATAACTGTTGGGGGAAGCTTGAGAAGGCAGAGGGGTTGGAAGACCTCTGTCTAGTAAGGTAGAATTGCTCAGTTGCAAATTGTTTGTCCCCAGATCACACAGAATTCACATCCTAAATTCCCCCAACGTCTCTGGTATTGTGACACTCCTTTTTTTGTCTCACAATGTAGAGCTGAAGAGATGATACCTAACCCAAAAAGGCACTGACAATCTTGATCTAGCTGATCAGTTCTCTTTAGCACATTATGCATACACCACAAGCATTATCCAAGATCTCAACACTGTCAGTGAGTACAGACCAAGTGGAGATTGACAGAACTTGACTTGCTTCATTGGCAAGGGTCTGCCGACTACAATCTGCAGGCCACAACCAGCCTCCTACTAGAAATTTGGTTTCTTTCCAAACCTTTGAGCGAGGGGGAATTTTTTCACAACATTTGAAAAGAATTCAAATGTCAGTATGTATAAATATATCTTTTCTTTGGTATGAGAATATGAAGTTGTAAATGAGTTGTAGTATGTATAGTTGATATTGCGAAGTAGAAAATATTTAAAGGAAAGATTGTAAGGGTAAATAACGAGAGGGAAATGAATGTGATAATAATAAAGAGAAAAGAAAACAAAGATTGTGTATATAGAGGGCAGGGGGATGCAGGGCAGGGGGAAAAGGGAAAAAATGAGAATCAAGTCATGTCATATTCTGGTGCAAACTCTTAATGTTGAATGCGATTATCATGTATATTCATAATGTACCAATAAAGATAATTTAAAAATCAAAAAAAATTGTTTTAAATGTCAGTATGAGTAAATATATTTTTGCCTGGTGCCACACTTCACATTTTACCTAGGACCGCTCCACTGCTACATGAAGAACTGAGTAACTATGACAGCCTAAAACATTGCTATCTGGCTGGAAAAAAGTTCGCAGACTCTGTTCCTCAACTTAGTTCCTTAAACCCAAAACAAATACACAAAGCTATGTTTTACAATTTAATATTTACCTATTTCACCCTGCCTTCAGGATTCTAGAGAACAAGGTGCCTTGAAAAGATTACCACATTGAGAACTGCCAGAATACAGTGGTTTGAGACCCAAATTCTCTAAACTGAGAATTGTTTAGAATATGGTGCTTAACTTCTGCCTAAGTACAATAATATACTGCCTGCAGTCATGCTAAGGTTCAACTATTTATTACAACTACATGAGAGCTGTAATAAAAACAGTTCACATTTCATCACCTAGCTCTAAGACAAAAGTCCACATTCCAAACCTGTCCTCACTTTCTCAGTCCCAACTTTCTCCCCCACTTTATAGACAGTAAGAATGTGAATCTTTAATCAAATTAAATGTTTGATTATTCAGTCTTTGCTTGTTTCTTAATACCTTTTCATGAAGTGACATGTTCTCCCATCTCAAAGTGTGGGGGAATCCACCAAGCACTCTCGTTAAATCTTTTTTTTTTAGGTTTTTTGAGACAGGGTCTCACTTTGTAGTTCAGGCTGGCCCCAAGCTCAGCCTCAAACTCACATCACAGCAATCTTCACCTTGTTGTCTCTGAGCTCCTCCTGGCAAGAAACTGTTGCCAGGGAACAATGTGATTAACTAGAATAAAATTCCTCAAATCAGACAGGACTTATTACAAAAGGAATTGCTGAAGTTAACTTCTTATAGAAACAATAAACAGCTTAAATTTTGAAATCTGAACATACCTCCTATCTTTAGATCTTGAGAACAATTTTCTGGATGAGCAGGATCAGTGACTCTCCAGTGATTAGCAGGTTCCTGTAATAGCAATTAAGTGTTCAACATCAGTGTGGAGAAAAAGAAATTAAATGTTTGATTATTCAGTCTTTGCTTGTTTCTTAATACCTTTTCATGAAGTGACATGTTCTCCCATCTCAAAGTGTGGGGGAATCCACCAAGCATCCTCGCTAAATCTATTTTTTTTTTTTTTAGGTTTTTTGAGACAGGGTCTCACTTTGCAGTTCAGGCTGGCCCTGAGCTCAGCCTCCAACTCACATCACAGCAATCCTCCTGCTTCTGCCTCCAGAGTGCTGGGATTACAGGCCTGAGCCACCACGCCCGGCACTGGAATGTGGTACTGATTGTTGCTGGGTGTGAGTCTCCACGCCCAGTATGGTATATCCACGCCCAGTATGGTATATGGTTAACTGGGGATCGAACGCAGGTCCTTGCGCTTGCAAGACAGGCGCCGGAACCACTGAGCTAAATCCCCCGCCCAACCCTAGCTAAATCTTAAATCAAACTGGAATGTGTCCATCGAAACTGCGATCAATATTAGGGAAGAAGAGCAGTGATGAAGTGCAGCCATCTTGCCCTGAGCTTGATATCAAGTGGCTTCAAACAGGCCATAAGTTACTTGAGTATGCAAAAGGTTCGAATGGGTGACAAATATGAATTATAATGGCGTGTCTCACTAGGATGGACCTTTGAATAGCAAATTAATTAAAGACTGCATAGAAGCACTTTCTCCTTCACAGAAAGTGGTTTATTGTTTTGTTTTTAGAATAAAATTTTAAGAGAAAATATTCTTAGAACTGTAGAACTCTGGAACCTTACGTTGTCAGTCAGCACAGAAAACATGGCGGAGGTAGGAGCCGAGCGGAGAGGCCGGACTCGCACAGTCCACCGCTACTGTACCTCGCGTCACCCACTCCACCCACTTTCTGCTCTTCACACGGCCCACGAACAATCTTGCACTAGGTCCAGCGTCACGGCAAGGCTGCAATGACAGGATGGCTGGCCAGGCAGCGACAGTTTACTCCTCAAGCAGGAAATGGGAAATGGTGCACTTCCCTGGGGGGGCTGGGGGGGGGCGGGTTGCGGATGACCCTACGCTCCAGGGCTGCACTTTCCCTTCCACAACAGTCCCCTATACGGTCACCCTCTAACTGTAACGTGCTCTGGGGGGTGCGGCCACTGCCTTGCCTCATCACCGGTGTGCACGTGTCCTACCTGTGGCGAGCGCTACTGTGAGACAAAGCAGGCCACGAGCAGAGCCCAAGGAAACGGCGGGCCCACGACGGTCCCGGTGCATCTTGGGACTCGGACTGACTGACTTCCCAGCCACCACGCATGTCCGCAGCTGGAAGATAAGGCCGCCCACGTGCGGGAGCGCGGAACATGCTTCTCCAAGGCTGATGCTGGCCTCCGCTGCTGACTGAGGAGTAAAGGAACCCCCTGAAGCTCTAGAAGCTCTCTATAATGTAGGCCCACATATATATATATATATATATATATATATATATATATATATATATATATATATATATATATGTGTGTGTGTGTGTGTGTGTGTGTATATATATATGTATATGTATATGTATATGTATATATGTATATGTGTATATGTATATGTATATATGTATATGTATATATATGTATATATGTATATGTGTGTGTGTATATATATATATATATATATATACACACATATATATATGAACACGTTGTAATCCTGTTGGTTCTATCATTTGTTTTGTGGTAAAATAAGTCCTGGAGTCTGGTAAGAAATACCTAAATACTGTCGGCCATTTTAAGGAAATATGACAGACAGCTTCTAAACCAATTTTAAAAGAAAGGATAAAGCCTTAGATTCTAAAGTGTCTTTAATTCAGGAACACAATTCTGTTTCTTTAATTTCCTTCTGGTAGAAAAAAATAAATAATATGTCAGAGATTCTCTTAGACTGAAGGTAAAGAACCAGAGCTAAATATTGCTGATGTTTAGAATGTTAATCCATATAGGTGCAATAAGAGTTCCCACAATTAACAATAAAAATACATGATACTGAGTTAAATTTCAATTCCAGATAAATACATTTTTATTATAAGTGTATACACTGTGCAATATCTGAGATATATTTAGGACATAATCATACTAAAATATAACTTCATCAAAAGTTGAAATTCAATTGGATATTCTGACATTTATCTGATAACCCAGAAATAACATTAATTTAAAATTCTTTTGAGTGGGTAAAAACAGGGGAAAAGTTTAGTGATCCTAATATGTCCAAACTCAGAAAATAAGTATTCTTAAAAACTTTATAATCAGGGTGGGGGATTTAGCTCAGTGGTTCTGGCGCCGGACTCCTTGCAAACTCAAAGTCCTGAGTTCAATCCCCAGTAACCACATGCAGCAACGCCGTGCGTGGTGACTCACACACACCAGCAATCAGTACCACATATGACAATACCAGGCCTGGTGATTCGGGCCTATAATGCTAGCACTCACTTGGGAGGCAGAGGCAACAGGATTGCACCAAGTTTGAGCCTTGCCTGGAGCTCACATAGGGAGCTCAGGGCCAGGCTGAACTACAAAAGCGAGACCCTGTCTCAAAAAACAACAACTTTGGAATGGGCCCTCTGTCCTCTGATCTGAGAGATGAGGTGCACGAAATTTTATTTCATGGGCAGTCAGTGAGAAATCTTAATGTAATGTTAGTCTAGGTATAAAATAAAAATATCTTTTGTTTTTTAACTTTGTTAAATTGCTTGTATATGGATCTTAATGATCAATATAATTAATTTATAATACCAGGCAAACCACAAAAACAAAAAGTGGATTTTTTCCCCCTGTTTCTGTCCTGGCCCTCATCAGGAACTATAAGATGTAGTTCAACAACTAAATGACGAAAAGGCATTTTCCCTTCAGCTTTGGTACACTTTCTATACCAAATAAATCAATTTAAAACTCCTCCATTCCATCCCTTCCTTTATTTCAATTGTGAAAAAGAGAGAGTTCAAACCAACTAATCCAATTGCTTACTCAACATACAGTTTCCGTAAGTGTTGCCTCAGACAATGTCTGACCTCTTGAACTCACACAGGGGAAATTAAGGCAGAAAAACCTAGCATTTCAAACCACTGCAGCTTCAAGACATTGGTAAGATTGAATCTTTGTGGTTCCCTAAGGCAAATAAGTTTGAGCAAAATAACCAGAGTAACATGTTGAAGAATGGTTTCTTTTTAAGGACTGAAATGATCCCACTTAGAAGGACAGACATTACAGAGATTCAAACTTACCATATTAAATTACCAAAGCATAAGGACATGGACAGGTCAGCAGATCAGAGAGTTCAGCGCAAAGCAACAGAAATTTATATAATTACATCCAAGGACTTTTTTGCTTTGGAAAACTTTAACTTACCTCATGGACACCACGACAGATAAAACACTGTTCTACTTCAGAGTTAGTTTTATCCCACAATGCATCTAGAAGCATTTTTGTTTCTTCTTATTATTAATTGACTTGAGAAAATCAAAAAGGAATTAATTTCTTCAGAGGATTCTCTGTATATTCAAGCCAGCAAGCATCACCAGGACACTGAATCCATTCAGTATAATCCACCGAGCATGCCTCAGTGGTTCAAAAAACTAATCCATCCTTGGGAAGCCCTCAGGATTTCAGGTGTGTATTTTTATACTTGGAAATTCCACTGCTAAAGCACTTCAAATAACTAAAAAGAGGACAGTATACAACTATATAAAAAGAATGAAGATTCTCAAGACATTGTACATATTCAAGAATCACCTGGGAAAATGTGTCACAAATGCAATTTCCAGTCTCCACCTGGAAGATTATATTAGTGACTTTGATGTGGCAGATCTATTTTTTTCTTTTAAAATAAGGTTATAATATGTAATGAACAATATAAAACACTAAGCATTGAGAGCTCAGAAATATAAATATGTACTATCCCCGTGTAAAACTTTATTACCATTTGAGCATTTAGTTTCTCAGAACAGACCTGTAGGGTACAAGTATTAATCATGCTTTTCAGAAGAGAAAGTTGAGGGCAAAAAGATTAAAGAATCCTCAGACACACAAAAGCAGTACACACAGAAGAGGCAAGTTCATTTGACCATTCATCATTTCTCCCACCTCTTTTCCAAGTATTTTCCAGCACACTACTTTACTCTTATAACTCTAACCATCTTACTGTACCCTAAACCTGTCTGAGCTTTTGCTTTCTCACCTCCTCGTTCTCCTCCTTCACACCTTAAGTATTTTTATCCCTGACTCCTTCACTTCACTCAGTTTCTGACAAAATTGCTCCTCAGGCAGATCTTCCATGATTTTATTTAAAATTACACTTTGCATTAGGTATGGTAATATTCACCTATAATCCAGTCTCTGTGGGAGGCTGAGACAGGAGGATCACAAGTTTCAGCACAGCCTGGATAACTTAGCAATTTATGCAGACTCTAGCTTAAATTATAAATTTTAAAAATTTTATAAAAGACTAGGTATCCTGGGGCCAAGGATTTAGCTCAGTGGCACTGTGCCTGCCTGGCAAGTACAGGGTCCTGAGTTCAATCCCAGGAACAACAACAAAAAAAAGACTTGGTATACTGATGAGTGTGAGGAGCTTGGGTTTAATCCTCAGTACCACAACAAATAATAATATACCTGTCCCCTATAGCACTGTTCTGTCTTTTTACCATCTTCTTCTGAAGACCAATGGGTAAAGAGAAGATGTTGCATCTTATAAAGGTTATGTATGTATAAAAGCTTTACATCACTTTAAGTTACTTATTTATACATTTAATCATTTTTGCCTATCCCTCAGATTGGGACGGTAGTTGTCAACCTTACAGAATAAGTCAACAGAATCACAGATTACTCGCACCCACCCCGACATTTGTCTAAAGTGATGCTAGTGGCGCTGGCCAACAAACTACTGTGAACAGCCACACCCTGGGGCACTAGTTTCCATCCTTTTGTACCTTCACCCTACAGAGAACATTTCCTACTATCTAGAAATGTTTTACATTGTTACATATGGAATGAGGGGAACTACCCAGCACTAAGAGTTATAGCCAGGAACCCTGCTAACCATCCTACGATACGTAAGAGAGCCCTGGACTGCCAGGAATGTAGCTAAGTGGCACAGTGACTGCACTGCAAGTATGAGATCCTGAGTTTGATCCTTCATACCCACAAAAAAATAATAATAATAATAATAAGAGAGCCCTGGGATACAAGGAATTAGCGAGTCCAAAATACCATTTTTGCTGAGGCTGAGGAACTACACCACCCAAAAATACACTGACGCACCTTTACACATCAAAAACTGAAGGATTTTATAAATTTTACTGAATGACCAAATAATCAGAGGTTCTGAATTGTTCAGTTGGTCCACTGTGATCTCCTTACAATTCTTTCCCCTGCAGTAAAATGAGGCACAGTATAGTCACTTGAGCTTCTCATTTTGTTTTAACACCAACCACCACCATTGCACACAGCAATTCTCACACCAGGCATCTCTGTATTATAAACTGAGAAGGAAGAATTATAAAGTTTTGTTTGTTTTGTTAGCAAACCCGAGGCTCCTTCTATTCCAGTTGACCTCTTGGGACATTTACTATGAACAAGTCTGAGGAAAGTTCACATCTTTGCCCCTGTGCCCCACCAATTTGCCTGGCAGGCTGCTCAGATTACATTCCCACACTAAGAACCACCCACAAGAAGTTGAATGCAAGACCTGGTATTTTCCGTTTATCTGTTCATGATGAAGCGACACGCTCCTGCAACCATCTGTCACACATCCCCATTTTCCAAAGCAAGCCCCTCAAATAATATCTTGTCTCTTTCTCCCTCTCTGTCTCTCTTGCTTTCTCCCCTTCAGCCCAAAGCTTGAGTGTGGTCCCTATCATTTAACACAACTGGTGTCTTGAATATACTTGCACTTCCATAATCACATCTCTGGCAGTTATTCACGTTAAGATGGTATCTTCCAGGTGCATCCAATTACCTCTCCTTGCATCATTTTCTGGGGGAATATTAAATTCAGATCCTTTTATCGTGTGCCCAAGGCCATCAATGGAGCAGTTGATCTCCATAACTCAAACATGTCTAATATCTTAGATTCAATTGCTCTCCTTAAGACAGGCACTTAATGAAGAACTAGTGAATGAGAAGTTTAATGGCTAAAGTGAAGACACTCTGTCTTACAAATCTCTTTCCTCATGTGGACTCATCAGCTAGTCTTATTGATTTGCATTTACTGACCAGGCCTTCTATTGTTTTCAGATGTTAGTATCCTCTGCAGGTGCCTGCAGGCTATTAGTTGCAGGGTACAGCTTGCTGGCCTGAAAACTGAAGACTTCTTTATTAAATTGAGAAGCATCCATGAGAACTTGAAGAGTCCAACACAGAATTGCAGAAAAAGGTATATCATTAGCCATGTTCATTTTAAAACAGCGAATATACATAGATATAATTAAAGCCTTCAAAAATGAACATGATTCACTCTTTAAAACAGCAATATCTCTTGCTACACTGTTTTTAATTTAAAATGCCATCAATATTGGAATTTTTATTCCATAATATTCACCTATGTTAGTGCACATTTGAGTGATTCTTAGCAAATTAGAGTTTTACAGCTACCGCCACTAACTCTGCGACCTTTGCATCATCCTAAAAGAGAACTCAAGTCCAACTGTGGTTGCCTATCCGCAGCTCCACTCAGACAGTAATCTACTTCATGACTCTATAGATTGCTTCACTGCGAATGCCACTTAAATGGAATCATATGTCATGTTTTGCATCCAGTTACTTTCACTTAGCAAAATATTTCTGACATTCATCCATGTTGTAGCCATATTAGTACTTCCTACCTTCTTAATGCCAAATAGTATAACTCATCCCATGGATATTTTACAGATTCCTTATTCATTCACCAGTTGATAGATATTTGTAGTATATGGCTAATTACTATGAAAAATATGCCATGAATATTTATGATGGTTTTATATGAATATATTTTCATTTCTCTTGGACATTTAATACTACAACTAGAAATTCTGGATCATATGGGATATCCATATTTAACATTTAAAGAAAATGACACTGTGTTTTCCAAAGTTTCTATACAATATTTAAATCCCACCAGCAACACAAAACTGTTCCAGTTTCTTCACACACTCTAATTTGTTATTGTCTGTTTTTTATTATGATCATCCAATCTTCATTCTTAATGTTTAAAAGCATGAAAGAATATTTTCAAGTTTGTATCACAAATATAAAAATACACCCTACATTTACTGAGGGCCTACCTTGCATAATATTCTTTTTTTTTTTTTTTTTAAGGTTTTTTTTGAGACAGGGTCTCGCTTTGTGGTTCAGGCTGGCCCTGAGCTCAGCCTCAAACTCACATCACAGCAATCCTCCTGCCTCTGCCTCCCGAGTGCTGGGATTACAGGCATGAGCCACCACACCCGGCACTGTGGTTTGTGGTACTGGTTGCTGCTGGGGTGAGTCTCCACGCCCAGTATTGTTATGTGGTTATCGGGGGATCAAACCCAGGTCCTTGCGTTTGTAAGACAGGCGCCGAACCACTGAGCTATATCCCCGGCCCCATTTTTTTAGGTTTTTTGAGACAGGGTCTCGCTTTGTAGTTCAGGCTGGCCCCAAACTCAGCCTCAAACTTACATCACAGCAATCTTCCTGCCTCTGCCTCCCAAGTGCTGGGATTACAGGCGTGAGCCACCATGCCCATCACTGTGGTATGTGGTACTGATTGCGAGTCTCCACACTCAGTATTGTATATGGTTAATAGGGGATCAAACCCGGGTCTTTGCACTTGTAAGACAGGCACCAGAACCAATGAGCTAAATCCCCAGGCCTCCAGAAAAAGGCATTTCATTAGCCATGTTCATTTTAAAACAGCAAATATACATAGATATGATTAAAGCCTTCAAAAATGAACATGATTCACTCTTTAAAACAGCAATGTCTCTTGCTACCCTAAGTTTTTAATTTAAAATGCCATCAATATTGGAATTTTTATTCCATAATATTCACCTATGTTAGTGCACATTTGAGTGATTCTTAGTAAATTAGAGTTTTAAACATATAGTATAATTTTACTATAATATAGTAATACTATAGTATTACTATTAACATGGGCTTGGAAGTTATCTCTCTGACACCTCTCTCAGAGCCCTTGTCTATCATTTGCTTCAAAAGAAAAAAAAAAGCAAATCATTACCCTATCAGCATAATGAAATTTCATGGATAAATCTACAAATGAAAAAATATATCTCAGAAAGTTTTAAAATATACCTCTGAAATTATTTCAAGCAAGAGGCAACATCTGAATATAACGCTAAGTATGTGTGTGACACGAGACTTATTCAGTGAAGTCAATACAAACATGGACTTCATTTTAGTAATTATGGCCAATGTGCTTCCCCTAAGGTCATAAAAAAGGTGACTAAGCAAACAAAAAATCTGTTTCTAATAAGCACAGATTTCTGTTTGAAAAAGCTATACTAAAATTTAACAGAATAATTTCACCTTGAAATTTTATCTTCAAATGTCAAATCCCACAGTTGTGGTTTTCATTTAGAATTTAACCAGCGAGATTTTCTGACAATCAAAACTCAAATAAAATACACTTCATATCAGTGAAAATGTGGAATAGTTTTTATTAACTGCACTGAATCACTACCATCTAAAGATGTGAATTCTGACAACTGCTCTTCATGTTCCAATGCCTGAAAAGCATTTATTGCCAGTTGCTGGAGTCTCGACAGTGAATGAGAACTACTGATGTTTCAGGCTTAGGTTCCATTACACACAATCCACTGGCAGAAAGGTAAGTAGAATGGATTCAGCTGCTCCAGCAAAAACCCCTAACTCTCTACTTTCTCTGGGCACAACCCCTAATCTCCTACCCACTCTCCTGCCACCCAATCATGACTCCATCTGCTCTGTCCTTTGTCATCCACAAGTCCATTCTGCTGTGTCAAAGCCTACTCCTTCCTCTGTATTAGGTAGTTTCAGAACACTGTCATGAAATGCTTACCATTCCCAGTTGGGTACCTTCATTCCTTTTTGGTTCATTATTTGACCTTTTGACATACATAGCTTGCTGATGAATACTTGTCCCCATGTTTTGTTTTAGAGTACGGTGACTTATATTGTTGGTGCTCAAAGTCTGGCCCACAGACTGGTACCACAGACCAGCTCCTCCTCTGGGAGCTGGTTAGAAATTCAGAATTTTAGGCCTCATTCTGACCCAGATTAGAATCTACTTTTTAGTAATTTTTCTGAGTCCACGGCAGTAAATCAAAGGCATGTGTGCCCCAGCAGGCTGTTTGTATCATTTAAAGTCCTGAATGGTTTGCCATCACTGCCCTAGGTCAGTCCCATGTGACAGATAACTAACTTTAACATAGACTCTCTGACCTACAGACTTAGAATCTCAGATCTATTTCTATCAGGAATAGCAGCAGAAGTATTTATAATGCAGAAATTACTATCTTCTCCTCCTTCTGCATAGGTTTCTTCCACCTCCAAACATGCTAAAGCCACCCCCTATTAAGCCACAACAAAATCTTTTGACTCTATCAATCCTGTGATGAAAGGTAAACTATTGTTTATATATGTATCTGCTTCTTTTCCTTTGCACAGTATTAAGTATCCCCATCCTGCTAAATGCAATTTTCCATATATGACTTGTTTTTGTTGACGAAATATAAGCAAAGCAATGTGGATCGTTTCTAAGTAGAAATTCTGAGTCATATGATTTCCCCCACCCCTCTTCTTCACCCTCCTCTCCTCAGATGGGAAAGGAGACCCAGACAGAGGGAACTCTGATTTGAGTCCAGAGAAGATAACACAGAGCAGAAAAAAAAAAGGAGAATAGGTGCTTTGCTGCTAAAAGGCATGCAGCTTTGGGCCAGGGATTTAGCTCAGTGATTCTGGCACCTGCCTTGCAAGCACAGGGTCCCTAGTCCAATCCCCAGTATCCACATACAACAATACCAAGAATGGAGTCTTATGCCCACCAACAATCAGTACCACATATCACAATGCTGGACATGGTGGCTCAGGCCTGTAATCCCAGCACTTGGGAAGCAGGGGCAGGAGGACTGCAGTGAGTGCAAGGCTGAACTCAGGAGTAGTCTGAATTATAAAAGTGAGACCCTATCTCAAAAAAAAAAAAAAAGTCATGCAGCTTTGAGGTTATTTTTTACAGGAGATTTTAACATAAGCTTATTAGTGTACTGCTGCACTTCTTTTTCAATTAAAAGCATAGAGAGAAAGTAGAAATGCATTGCATCTGAGTTCTCTAGAACTGAGGTTGTCCTCTCCTCTGTGGCCAACTTTGCCAGAACTGTGTTAGAGTTATTATGCATCTTCTACATTCCAGAATTCTCCCAGTCTACACTGTAATGTTTCCATCATAGCAGAGAACAACAAGCATTTTCTGCAGATACAAATTAGAAACACTCTACACTTTGCAGATCACATGAACTGTCCAACAAATCTTCACCTTTACAGTGATAGTGTGAAGTCAGCCTTAGACACTACATGAGTGACTAAACATGATGTTGGTATGGTCTAAATGTATCTCTCAAAATTCAAGCATCCACGTGTTGGAAACTCAATCCTCATTGCAACAGTGTTGCCGGGCAGGGCCTTTGAGGAGAAGTGTAGGTCAGCAGGGCTCTCGGTGGATGAATGGCACTATAGCAGTGAGGGAACCTCTTAGAGCTTTCAGAGATAACAAGTAGCCTGCTGCGACATGCACACAATAGGGAACATGCTCCAGTACAAAAAGGAGCTGCTGGAATGAGAACCTATTTCTCTCTGTCTCTGTCTCCCTCTTCCTCCTCTCCCCCCCCCCATTTCCTTTCACCTCTGCATATGAGGGCACAACAAGAAAGCCTTCAGATTCCACTATCTTGAACTAGAATTCTGAGAAATAAATTTATGTCCTGTGCAAATTAGTCTCATGTATTCTATTACAGCAGTAAAAAATGAATTAAGATTATTATATTCCAATGAAATTTTCTCAGTTCAATGTTAGAGGTCATTTTCTAAAATTTCTTGTGTTTACTCATTTCATCTTTACAATAATTCTATGGAGGTAGATTTTATGTTTTTAGTAGTACAGGCTTGGAGTACAGAATAATTCTATTCATCATGGGGATTTGGTACATGTACATAAAACATTTTAACTCTTTTTTACCCCATCATCCCGCCCTCCATTTCTTGGTCTCTTTCACTTTTGCACAGCTTCTATCTCCGTGCTTCCTGTCATCTATTTGGCTCTTTAATTTATTTATACTTTGGGTTCCTCGTGAGAAAACATGCAATAGTTAGGCTGGAGGGTAGATTTATTTCACTTAACATGGTCTCAAGGTTCATCCATTTTCCTACAAATGACTCAAATTTATTCTTCTTTACGGTTATTCTTAATCATCCCCACACTAACGTCACTAAACTGTCAGGCATCAAATTTAAAAAAACACATAAACTTCACATTCTTGGGAGCATTTGATATACCTCATAAACGTATAGTTACCCAAGCTAACTAAAAATTTATGCCAAAAGCAGAAGTCCAGTTAATGTTACATAAGCCAAAATATTGAGCAAGAAATATGATGATGCTATTAATTTACTGTGGAAATGTGGTGATAAAATAAAATGGATCATTGCGTGGAAGAAAGAATGAATTGAGAGGTACGTGAAAAGGCAATGGTATAGTAAAGGGCTGTGTATAGTACCTAAAAGGCAGAAATATAGATATTCCCTATAAAAATATTTTAATGTTTCTGTATATTTGAAATAAAATTTTGAGGAGAAAAGCATACAAAAACTATAGTCTCTAAATTACAGGTCATAACAACTTATTTGGCAATGATTAATATCTCATGGAAATTAACAATAGGGCTTCAAAATCTGATGAAAATGAGTTCTTGAGGCACTAATTTAAGTACATTCATATTCATTCAACATACCTTTTCAAAGCATTCACTACGCAAGGCATGGTGGTTAAGTGTGAATCTGGAATATCTTCCAAAGATCCATTGTATTGTTTAGCAGTGCAGGTTTGCAGTACATAATGACCTATTCACTGTGGGGAACTGGCATGTGTAATAATACATGGTCCCCGGGGATGGTACTAGAGGTGGTAGAAGCTTTATTAGGCAAAACCAAGTAACTTCTAGGTGACTGGGACCATGCCATCAAGGAGCTTCTGAGACACTGGTCCCTTTCTCTTTTTTCTTTTTTCACTATCCAGCTGTAATGTGATTTTGCTCTGCCACAAGACCCCCTCATGATGTGCTGGCTGCTACCAGAAGCCTACAAGCCAGGTCTGCTTGGTCATTGGCTGGAACATCCCAGAGCCGTGAGCCAAAATAAACCTTTTCTCTCCATAAAATGATTATCTCAGTGTTCGCTGTAATAATGGAAAGATGTGGCCATGGTACTGACACTTTAGTATAAGACAGATATAGATTCTAAAGGGAGACAAATACGGAAAATACTAGTGACCCTGAAGGTCTCTGACACGTATTATGTCATCCATTAGGCACTTACTGTTTACCACATTGTCTCTGAGCCTCCTTTCTCATAAAACTGTAAGTTTGATGCAGAGGGATTTGTGCACTGGCCTCAGTGCCTTGCACAACATTTCTAACAAACCTGTTGTACTTGTTCATAAACAGAGTTCTTTGGATATAAGCAGGTATGACCAAGGCAATGATATGCCACTATTTACATAAAGCTTCTACCCATATACTTGCAGCAGCTGATCAATGGCTGGTGGCAAAGGTCTTTGCCCCTCTAAGTGAGAACAGAGCCAACAGAATAAGAGCCAGCCGGTGAGAAACAGGCTCATGTAACAGTCAGTGTTCATTATTCATGATTTGCCTACTCGCAAAAATTAATCCCTGGCCCTCAAAATCAACACCCATGGTATTTTTGTGGGTCATTTGTGTAAATACACAGTGAAAATGAAAAAAATTGAGTTGCCAAAGGTGCACTTGCAATGAGATAAAAAAGCCAATATTCTGCCTCTAGTTTTACCTTTTCACTGCTCAAAAGTATCCTAATGGTAGCCTTTTTAATCCCACATTTTTCACAAACTTTGTCCTGATTTTTGGTGGTTTCACTGTTTCAAATGGCCTCCAAAGATGATGAAGTGCTCTCAAGTACTTATAAGCACAAGAAGGCCATGAGGTGCCTTACAGGGAAAACATGCAGGCTACAAAATCTTCCTTCAGGCAAAAAAGATATTGATCATCATTTCCATGTTAATGAATCAACGTATATTAAATAAAGTATCTATGAGAAACATATACAAAATCCAGTTGTGTATTGATCAGTCAATGAAAACATGATCAGAATTTCACAGGAACTGAAACTGTATATCCTCTACAGACTGAGATTCAGTATTGTCTAATTCAGCATTCTCAGTGATTTTACAGCAGGTAACTACCAAGAGTAACAAGAATTAAATATAAATATAAAAAACCAATTTGACAATTATTAGCAACTTTTATGACCACTAGCTTCTTGGGAGCCATTACTAAGTTTTTCATAGTTATAATCATCCTCATTTTGTCTACAAACATAGAGTTCCTTGCTAGAAAGGCTAAATAAGGAGGATATAAGCAGATAGAAGTAGACATCACAAGGCAACAAAGTTTAATCTAACCCTGTTTCGATCAAACACCAGTCAGTGAGAAACACATGACCAACCTCAAATAAACATCTCTTATGACCTTCAAAGAACTATAAGTGTAGAAAGTCATCCTTATGTATATTAGATATATACACAGCTATGATGATTTGAAAGGTCACACGGAAGCCTGATTTTATTTTTTAAATAACCTTTTAGGACATCCTGAACTAAAAACAATCAATCATGGAAACAGATGGGATACAGAATGTGTTGCTGTGTTGCAATTAATATAAGGGGATATGGATAAAGTAAAACTCATTATGCTGAAAAGCAGAAGCAGCGCAAGCAGCAAAAGACCTTCTGGTCACACACAGCTGTAAACTAAAGGACAGATGTACCATACCTGAGGCAGAGACAAAGCCAAAAATAATAGATAAATTCATTCCAGGTCAGTTGCAGGTGCTTAGACCCCAAAACAATAGATATTAAGGAGTATCCAGGTGTGAACTGAGAAGTCAGGTCCACAGATTTCAGAATGTTGTACTGATGACTGGGCAGCAGCCACCTGTCCTTGTGTTAAAGAGCAATTTAAGGGCAAGGGATTTAGCTCAGTGGTTCCAGGGTCTGCCTTGTAAGTGCAAAGTCTTGAGTACAATCCCTGATAAGGTAACCACATACCACAATGCCAGGCATGATCACTCACACCCATCAGAAATCAATACTGCACACCACAATGCCAGGTGTCATGGCTCATGCCTATAATTCCAGCACTCAGGAGGCAGAGGCAGGAAGATTGCTATGAGTTTGAGGCTAGCCTGTGCTACATAATGAGCTCAGGGCTAGTCTGAACTACAAAGTGAGACTGTCTCAAGAAAAGAGCAATTGAAAAGAAAGCATAAAGTGGGATTTGATGGGTTAAAGGCGTAGAGCCCAGAGGATCCCAGATTTGTTGATCTTCTGTATATAGGAACAAGATTAACAACCCCAAAGGATTGAGGATGGTCCTGGAATTCTGCTTGGCCAAGCAGTTCATTTACAGTTTAAGTTACTGTAGAACACCCTTGATCTACCTACACACAAGCCAGCTCTGAATCCCAAGAGATACATATTGCCTCACTATTCTGTGGTCCAGAGATACAGAGCATATATCATGTCAAGGGTGCTAGGAAATGCAGACTTCCTTGCTACAACCAAGAAGCACTGAATCAAAACTTCCAGCTTA